>CALYLW010002101.1:0-37500 GCA_944989445.1 Ampullaceana balthica
GAAACAACTCAACTGAAACTCTCTAATTGTTTTTCTTTTAAAAAACTATTGTTTTAGATCGGAATTCTTATGCTGATGGAGATGCTCTAAATAGCAAAAATGTTAATCATAACTAATTAAAAGAAGTTTTACCTAAAGCATATACACCAACACGTTCAATAACTTCATCATTTATACATGTGTTGATAGATGGTGTTGTAAAGCTATGAGAATCTCTGATTATAATTGTTGTGACATTATTGTGTGCTCTGGTCAAGGCTTGACTTATGAAGAGATCACTTGTAAATAATAATTGCAGTTGTAGTCACTATGGATGATAGTTAGGAATACAGGCGGGCTGTATATAGTGTTGTGTGGGGAGACACACAGGAGAAGAGCACAATAAAGTAGAAGAGAGAACTAGAGTGCAGACTAGAGATAGAAACCCAACGAAGAGGTACCTAGACATTGTTAAGACTAGCAAGGATAAATAGAGCTTTAGCTCTAATTGCTATTAACACATAGATGTGTGCTCGAGTGCAGTGGTCCCCAACCTTTTTAACGCCGCGGACCACTAAAAGTTTGATAATTTTACCGCGGCCCACTAACCTTGGGGGGGGGGTATGGGTGGGTGGAGGATGTGGGGGGGGTAGGGTTTGCGGCTGCGTTGATTGTTTATACAGGTATTTTAGATTGTTTTGATTTTATAGTTTTAATTTAATTGTACTTAAACATGCCTTCAAAATAAAATAAAGTTACACAAAAAGTGAATTAAAGATTATTTAATATTTTAATTTACTAGAATGTTTAAATCAATGAGTTCTGGGTCTTTTGTGGTTGGGAGAAAGTGCTTATAAAGCAAAGACAGGTGATCGTGCACCATCTGTGACAAAGAGTGTTCAGGCTCAGTCTCGCCTTGAATCCCGCTAATGTTTGAAACATATCCAAAAAATGCCTTTGTTCACTCGCCGTTCCCACAACTCCAGTTTGGCTTTAAATGCGGCTACTTTGTCAGCAACTTGAAAAACAGTTGTCATTTTCCCCTGAATAGACAGATTGAGTTCATTGAGCTGGCTGAATATGTCACACAGGTAAGCAAGTTTTGCGACCCATACCTTGTCACTGAAATGTGCTGCCAGCTGTGACTTCTTTTCTGAGAGAAATCTTTGCAATGCTCTCGTAATTCAAATACTCTGTTTAGCGATTTTCCTCTGGATAACCATCTTATTTCTGTGTACAAAAGGAGGCATCTGTGCTCTGCGTCCATCTCCTCAAAAAGCTGCTCAAACAGGCGTGATAAGGGCGTGTGCCTTGATGTGGTTAATAACTTTAACGACATCAATCAATACACTGTTAAATTCTGGTGACATTTTTCGGCTTGCCACATTTCCCTGTGAATGATACAATGCGTAGATTTACACTCAGTGCAACCTCCTTAATCCGAGCTGTTTAACAGACAGTCGCTTGTCATGGCAGCAGCTCCATCTGTGCAGATGCCGACACAAAAGACATTTTAGGTGTCCAGTGACTTGAACAGTTCAGTCCCGTGGTGTTGGTTGACAAAGATAGAGCACATAACAATCCTCATGTACATCCTCATGATAAATATATTCATATCACATAAACAAGTAATATTGCCTTGTTGTCATGTCTGTAGATTCGTCAACCTGGAGTGCGTACCACGGTGATGAATTAATCCTCTCAACAATTGTATCTCAATATCTTCGGCTATTTCCTCAATGCGCCTAGTTACAGTGGTAGCGACAATGGCACATGTGCTATCTTTTTTAACAGCAGCCTCTCCTAGAAGTTCATGGCAAATGTCTTTAGCTTGCCAACACGGGTCACCATCAAAATCGCGCACAACAAAAGAGGCCTACATAAAAGCGCCGTTATAAGAACGCCGACATAAGAGCGGCGACACAGAGCGCAAAGATTGATTGTATGCGGTTGTCCGCTCTGCGCTATGTGTCATGATGTTCTTTGGACGTGGTGCCGCCAAAACGGGTAACAAGCTTTTCCATCTTGTGTATGGAAAGACGCACAATCCCTAGAGAAATACACCTCAGTTAAAAAAAATGTAAATAATTTAATGTTCCTTTGCTCGCGGACCACCTGGCACGTCTCGCGGACACTAGTGGTCACGGACCCCAGGTTGGGACCACTGCTTAGTGTACAGCGTAGTGATGCTAGTATTGGGGACACAGAGTCCGTTGTGTACACTTATGAAGAAGTGGCATTGTAGTTGAATACGTTGTGTACGTGAATATTTCTGTATAATAATAAAGAATTGATTATCAATTGAACAAGCGTCAGACTTTGTCTATGATCTCTCACCCAGTACGCAACAGGTGTCATGATTCTAAATGTTCTGAATAATTGAAATGTTTCAAAATGATTTTTTAGAGTTTATACGAAATTAAAACTTGTACAAATTTATATTAAATAATTTTAAAGATGTATATATATATATATATATGGTTCACCGACAAAACGGCCCCGGACAAAACGGCCACGACAAAACGGCCCCGCACTAATAGATGTACTAAAAGTAAAATGTGCAATCAAATATAAAATCCGTATTTTTACTTACCTGTTCAGTGTTAGGTTTTGCTAATAATAAACAATAATAATGACATCAAAATAGTGAATTTAATAGCCTGTACGCGAAATGGTACCAATCGTGGCTGTTTGTTGACAAGAAACAATATATTAACATCACGAGATAAAAATTTACAATTTTACCACTTTATTTAAGGGTGAAAAAGTTGACAAAAGCTTAAAATGAAAAAAAGATTAAGGTTTTTGATAAAACTGTAAACAATTTGTCTGGGGCCTTTTGACCGGAGCCGTTATGTCGGGGCTGTTTTGTCGGGGCCGTTTTGTCCGGGGCCGTATTGACAGGCCACCATATATATATGGTCGAGTGGCGGCGCGCTCGAATGGCGTACTGATGGTCACGGGTTCGACTCCATGAGAATGCAAGGATTTGTTCCCGCTGCCTAGGGCCTCCCTGAGTCATCCAGCTCCTAATGGGTACCTAACAATAGTTAGGCGGCTGTGTAATGCGTGGAACCCACAAAGCCGTGGGCCTGTGAACGCTACATCACTTGCAAACAGATCATCTGTCATGGTCTATGGACGCAATTATCTTCTGCTTAGAAGGAGCGTCTGTATAGATAAGATAAGAAGATTCCAGGTTTGTGGACAGAATAAAACGTGATAATTATGACAGGACTTATGTTGAGGTTTTTAAAAAAATATCATCGAACAAGAGCTAACGTACCCAGAACCCAGTACGCAACATTGGGGACTAATCCGTGGATTTCTGGGAACTCTGTTCGATGACAACAAAAATAAACATTCAAGTCACAGTAGTCGGCGACCGTGTTGTTTATTCAGTGATGCGTTAGGCCGTTAGGCTAACCAATAAAAGGTGCAGTATCCATTGTGCTAGACGGAGATCGTTTTGTCTAATCAGTGAGGCGTTAGGCCGTTAGGCTAACCAATAAAAGGTGCAGTATCCATTGTTATAGCTGCAGACCGTTTTGTCTAATCAGTGGGGCTTTAGGCCGTTAGGCTAACCAATAAAAGGTGCAGTATCCATTGTTATAGCTGGAGACCGTGTTGTCTAATCAGTGAGGCGTTAGGCCGTTAGGCTAACAAATAAAAGGTGCAGTATCCATTGTGCTAGACGGAGGCCGTGTTGTCTAATCAGTGAGGCGTTAGGCCGTTAGGCTAACAAATAAAAGTTACACTATCCATTGTGCTAGACGGAGGCCGTGTTGTCTAATCAGTGAGGCGTTAGGCCGTTAGACTAACTAATAAAAGGTGCAGTATCCATTGTGCTAGACGGAGACCGTGTTGTCTAATCAGTGAGGCGTTAGGCCGTTAGACTAACCAATAAAAGATGCAGTATCCATTGTTATAGCTGGAGACCGTGTTGTCTAATCAGTGAGGCGTTAGGCCGTTAGACTAACCAATAAAAGGTGCAGTATCCATTGTGCTAGACGGAGACCGTGTTGTCTAATCAGTGAGGCGTTAGGCCGTTAGACTAATCAGAGACAACGTGTTGAACTAAGTGTAGCTCAGTTACAAGCAGATTTAGAGGCAGAAAGACGGGAAAAGACTAGATATGAGATTAAGGATTATGATGGTGACAATAGTAACTGGCAAGAAGAATTGTATGGGGTAGCCAGCATATATTGTGAGGACCCGTATTTATCAAAATAAGTTTATAGGGTGGCGAATTCGTCAGCGGGCTGTTTTAAGTATTATAGATACAACCCCAAAAAAGCTGGTTTATACCATTAGGTATAACAAAGGAAAATATGATCCAGGGAGTTCACAAGGACAAGAGTAATAGAATTAGTAGTGAGATTCCTGAAAAATTTCCTAAGACTAGAAAAAAAATTAATAAAGGAAGAAGAGAATTAAAAGTAGAACCTGAAGAGAAAATGGTAGAATCTAAAAAGAAAATGGTAGAAGATATAAAGAAAGGTGAAGAATCTGAACGAACTGAAAAAGAAATTAATGGTCTTAAAACCATTGATGATAAAAATCAAAAAGTAGTGGACGCATAAAAAACCACTGCCTGGAGAACAGTGATAATATTGTTATTGTGATAGGAGATGAACTGCCGTGGAAAGAGAACGAACTAGAGGAACACCGGGGTACATTAAATGATTTAGAGGCAACTTGGTGTAGTGTTCAAAAGTAGTTTAAATGAGCTGGAAAGGGAAGGCAAGGAGCATAAAACAGAACTAGATGAAAATGAAGTTGAGTCGGGGAACTTAAAAATGACAATTGTCGAAATGGACAGTCAGTTAGTTGAAAAAAAGTGAAATATTTGGAAAAAGTACAGAGAGAGCTGAACGACAAAAAATTAAAAACCACGGATATTCTTGAAGGACCTGATCATAGAGAATATATTTATGATTTAACATTGAACGTTACACTTAGAAAAGAAGACATTGCTGAAAATTGGAGAAGTGTGGTAGAAAAAGAAGAAGAAAAATTTGACATAAGTATGAAGTTAATGGCAAAGGATTATGAAAATTGGAACAGAGAATTATTGATAGACAAGGAGAGAAACCCAACCATTATAAGGCAGAACACAGAAAAATTGAAGAAGGCTGAAGCTGGAAAAGATGAACTATCTGAAAAATTACAGAGGAAACTTAAAGAAAAAGAGATAGAAAACACAAGTATTGAAGTAAGATTGGTTCAGAAAGAAGAGGAAAGTCATGAGCTAAACAGAAACGTAGCACTTAAAGAAGAAGAGATCAATGAAATGGGGAGAATTGTCAAAGAAAAGGACGAACTAAATTATGGTTTAAGTCTAAAGTTAATGGCGATAGAAGATGACAATTTGATCTTAAAAAAATTGATATGAGGAAATTAAGGTTGCAAATTGCCAAGTTAAGAATGTCGAACCCGAGATTCAAGATGAGATAAAGCCCACTGGGGATACAGTAGGATCAGAGACAAAGGATGATCTAACTCAAAGTGAGTACAGATGAAAATAGAATTTAAGGATGAGAAGACAGAATGGACCAGAGACACAGAAGGGGAGAAACTCACGCTAGTGAAAATTAATGAAGATTATGGGGGAAAGCCTGAGTGTGCTGAAAAGATGATTGAAAAGAGCAACCCCAAGGCCGAAAAAGAGGAAATTAAGGGGCAAATAGGAGTGGAAAAACACAATGAAAACTGCCGCAGGTGTGTCAGAGAAAAGTTAGCCGTGCGCCCAACAGTGAATCTGAATAGTTTTGATTCGGAAATCCTCGAATCACACACCAAATCAGACAAAATTCGTGAGCACGCCTATGCCAGAGAGTTACTAGCCAAAAGTAACCAGACCATGAAACAATGGAGTTGTAGTAAAAATAGAGGCGTCGGTCTAGTTACAACCAGTTGACAAATATGGGCAAGGCTTATACCATTATAATAGTGTTAATGATGATAGTGATAATGGGGTTTCTCAAGGAAAAGTGGTTGAGATTTTCGGGATCGGGCATATTATTGGATAGATTGATCTATAATATGTGGGGATTTAAAGGTGGAGGTAAAGTAGTGTTTAGCAGGGGCCAAAGTGAAAGCGGTTTGAATAGATTAACGTGGGAAGGTCCATGTAAAGGGGGAGCGCTAAAGATCAGTTATAATACCAAAGATTGCCTGGCTTTGAATGGGGGAGACAAAAGAAATATACCCCCATCAGAACAATCAGTATGATTTTTTTTCACCTCTTGTGCTGAACTTGAATTACATTGATTATGGATATATCATGATTTTTAATATTTTAATGATATTTCAAATGATCATGGAGTAAGAATTTTTGTTGGTGAATAACTCTGGTCATAAGTATAATGCTACAGAGTTATGATGTGCTTATGTGAAGTAATGTAGACAATGGATATGTTGTTATTGAATAGCTGTATAAAGAGCTAGCTGATTGTATTTACAAAATCAATCTTGTATAAATTACTCCTATAAGATGCGTCTTATGCAGGAGAGAAGATAAATTGTGAGCATGGATTGCTCAGTATTGTTATGTATGGATAATTTGTTGTCTCCATAAACATTATAGGGAATTTATGCACATGTTGGATTGAAATTGCTGTATATGATTGTAATGGGTTAAATACAATCATACTGAAATGTGTATAGTTTGGATAAGTAGCTATCCCTATAACATTATCTCATGCTGGAGGTAATCCTGGAATAAAGTCGTAAATACTTTATATGAGGAACCAGTAGAGTTCAAATAAAATGATCTATGGTAAACATGTTTATTTTAGTGGGTACTATTAGGTTGATGTGTTATGATAACAACATGATGAAGATTATGATATGATAATTATGATGTTGTAGATTATAAGGTTAATGTTGATGTGTTTATTATGATAATGAAGATTATGTAAGATATTTTTGTTGCATAGATATGTCAGTTCAGTATTATGAAGACACATAATGAAGATGTGTTCTATGATAATTATGTTGAGGATAATGTATGAGTAGTCAATAAGTATGCTGGTTATTTCAGTCATGTATGGCAGGCGAGATGGGCTGTATTTGTTATATAATTAACTACTTTCATGTGTAGCAGGCGAGATGGGCTGTATTTGTTATATAATTAACTACGTTCATGTATGGTAGGCAAGATGGGCTGTATTTGTTATATAATTAACTACGTTCATGTATGGTAGGCCAGATGGGCTGTATTTGTTATATAATTAACTACGTTCATGTATGGCAGGCGAGATGGGCTGTATTTGTTATATAATTAACTACGTTCATGTATGGTAGGCCAGATGGGCTGTATTTGTTATATAATTAACTACGATCCTGTGTATCAGGAGCGATGGGCAGTTATTGTTAGACAATTAACCAAGTTCTTGTTTGGCAAGAGCGATGGGCTGTGTTTGTATACAAAGCGATAGCAATAATATAAGTTTTTCTTTTCTTGTTTTATTTTAATATGTTGAGTAATGTATGTTTAAAAATATGGTTTCATAATTGCCTAATTTATAATGACATGCATGTAAGAACTTCTTCACCTGTGTAACAAAAGAATAATAATTTTATTTTGCGATTGAGGTATAGTGAGTACATACTTTGGTGTATTGCGGACGTATATAAATTATGACCCAGTTTAAAAAAAAATTTTGAGTACAAAATGGTTGGTAATAATGCACTCATGAGAGTAGGTTGTATGTAAGTTTTGTGTAATGTTCAGTGATTCCATACCCTGACTTTTTTGTTATTGTGAGATTCTACTCGTAAGTAGAATCTAACGGATTTTTGCGCATCAAAATAGTGCGCACCAGACTATTAAGCGTGGCTACAAAGTTTGATGGTGTATGAAAGGAAGTAGTGAGAAGGAATGGAAGAAAAGTAACGTCTGTTTATATTCTTGGTAGAGATAATTAAACTTGTTGACAATTGTCACTGGACTTCTGTTGATGTTTTAATGTCATAGAACAAGAGTTAATATACCCAGAACCCAGTACGCAACACTAACAACTAGGATTAAAACATATGCTTTTCTGTAACCGCACTATGACGTCAGATTTATAAGTTCCCCCATATGATGATACATTCATCAATGATATAAGAAGATTTATTTGTTTAAATATCCCACACTTAAGCAATCACAGTACAGATTTGTCAACACCGATGTACCGAAAAAACTGGTTCAACCAGAAATTTATATATCATCCACATGTTACCACACACAACAATAATGTACACCCCAAATCCACATATGACCACATCACGCACATGTTTCCATATAAACAAACATTTTCGTTTATGTAAATATTTATATAAATAAACAAAAACACACAAAAATAATAATACAAAAATAGTCAAATACTTCATTTTTACTTGTTTATTTTGTCTTATGAAATTAAACACAATAAAATGGTAATAAATAAAATAAACTATATAAAATACTCTGTTGTTGGTGATGTGTGTGCCAATATTGAAGGAGAGAGAGTACATGAGGCGTGTTGTTGGTGATGTGTGTGCGATATGGAAGGTGAGAGTGTACATGAGGCGTGTTGTTGGGTGGTGTGTGTGCGATATGGAAGGTGAGAGTGTACATGAGGCGTGTTGTTGGTGGTGTGTGTGCCGATATGGAAGGATGAGAGTGTACATGAGGCGTGTTGTTGGTGGTGTGTGTGACGATATGGAAGGTGAGAGTGTACATGAGGCGTGTTGTTGGTGGTGTGTGTGCCAATATGGAAGGTGAGAGTGTACATGAGGCGTGTTGTTGGTGGTGTGTGTGACGATATGGAAGGTGAGAGTGTACATGAGGCGTGTTGTTGGTGGTGTGGGTGACGATATGGAAGGTGAGAGTGTACATGAGGCGTGTTGTTGGTGGTGTGTGTGCCGATATGGAAGGTGAGAGTGTACATGAGGCGTGTTGTTGGTGGTGTGTGTGACGATATGGAAGGTGAGAGTGTACATGAGGCGTGTTGTTGGTGGTGTGTGTGACGATATGGAAGGTGAGAGTGTACATGAGGCGTGTTGTTGGTGGTGTGGGTGACGATATGGAAGGTGAGAGTGTACATGAGGCGTGTTGTTGGTGGTGTGTGTGACGATATGGAAGGTGAGAGTGTACATGAGGCGTGTTGTTGGTGGTGTGTGTGCCGATATGGAAGGTGAGAGTGTACATGAGGCGTGTTGTTGGTGGTGTGTGTGACGATATGGAAGGTGAGAGTGTACATGAGGCGTGTTGTTGGTGGTGTGTGTGCCGATATGGAAGGTGAGAGTGTACATGAGGCGTGTTGTTGGTGGTGTGTGTGACGATATGGAAGGTGAGAGTGTACATGAGGCGTGTTGTTGGTGGTGTGTGTGACGATATGGAAGGTGAGAGTGTACATGAGGCGTGTTGTTGGTGGTGTGTGTGACGATATGGAAGGTGAGAGTGTACATGAGGCGTGTTGTTGGTGGTGTGTGTGACGATATGGAAGGTGAGAGTGTACATGAGGCGTGTTGTTGGTGGTGTGTGTGACGATATGGAAGGTGAGAGTGTACATGAGGCGTGTTGTTGGTGGTGTGTGTGCCGATATGGAAGGTGAGAGTGTACATGAGGCGTGTTGTTGGTGGTGTGGGTGACGATATGGAAGGTGAGAGTGTACATGAGGCGTGTTGTTGGTGGTGTGGGTGACGATATGGAAGGTGAGAGTGTACATGAGGCGTGTTGTCTGTGGTGTGGGTGACGCTATGGAATGTGAGAGTGTACATGAGGCGTGTTGTTGGTGGTGTGAGTGCTGATATGCAATCTGAGAGTGTTCGTGAGGCATGTTTTGGTGGTGTGTGTGCCGATATGGAAGGTGAGAGTGTACATGAGGCGTGTAGTTGGTGGTGATACTTTGATGCATTAGAGTCTAATACAACTTTCAAAACATGATTAATTTTATATAGTCACCGTTTGAATAAGAACTTACTGTAATAAATAGAGAATAAAAGCTATATTGCTATAAATACAATAACTTACTGTAATACATAGAGAACAAAAGATATAGTGCTATTAATACATTAAATGTAATTGTTGGAGATAAAGGTGCCAAAATTTAAGCTTGGGGTGCACATGGGGCGTAAAATGGCTGTTATCAATGACAAGAAACAATAGTTAATATAAGTTATATACATAGTCGCTGATTTATTTTAAAAACATTAAATAATATAATTTGCAATCGGTCACGCAAGTAGTGTCTGTCAGTCCTGACGCTATGCGAGGTAACTCCCGATAAAAAAATAAAATGTTGCTTTCGAGATGAAAAAAATGTGTTGCTCACAATAAAATATTGTGACGTGACGTCACTATTTGAGCTTTTATTAATGTTTGAAGGGAACGAAGTAAATAGAGCAATGTTTTATTTGATGTGATTAATATAAATATTATTTTTTGTATTTTAAATTTAATTTTCTATAATAATATATAACACTCGTTTTCGTTTTATGAAATTTACAATTGGTTGTCGTTCGGTTGTCAAGTTTCGATGCGTTTTAAACTACAAAGCCATTAGTTATTACTGCAAATGAAATGTGTCAACTTATTCTTCAGTTTAGCGTTTGTTTTTCTTTTATACAATTTGAGATTGCATATTTGTATGTTAAAAAAAAATAACATATTTAAAAATCGGACTCCTCCCCACAATAGTTTTTTTAAATTGTTATTTACATGTAATATTTTAAATGCGTCTTAGACTAATTTTGAATGAAAAATCTTTGCTTTTAATATAGAACTGGAAGGGGTGCTGACTTGACAATAATGAAAACGTTTATTAGAATTCCTAAAAAGTGCATATTAAAATTGATACTTTAATATCTCCTTTTTTCCAGTGCTTAACTTTACTTCAAATGTTTCATGCAAAATAAATAGTTCGTTGTTATTCATATTTGTAAATAGCTACAATTTTTTATTTACATGTTTTGGATAATCTAAAAGTTAATAATGTATGGACCAATGGGCGCATAAACTGACAAGTCATAATAGATCTTGAAAAGGTGCCGACTTGACAACAATAAAAACGTTTATGTGAAATACTAACACGTGTATATTAAATTGTAAATATGATTAACAGTTGATAAGTTAATCTTTTCTGTTATCCTGTGACAAACTTTGTTTGCTACGTTTCATGCAAAATAAATAGTTATTAACATGTGTAAAATTACAGTTTATTTTTTACATGTTTTGATAATGTTGTGGTAATAATGTATGGACAAATAGGGCGAATAAACTGACAAGTCATAATCATCGATGAAGCTTAAACGGCTTCAAATCACAGATGTGCGTGATGTGGATCACACTACAGTCACATAATTTATTTTTAACGCACTGTGCTGTATTATTGGTGCACTCATAATTGGTGCGCTTTATTCAATGCCGCAAGTTAACGTCCAGCTGACTCCTCAGCAATATTTGTTAATACGTCGAACTTTAAACTTCTTTGCCGCAGTATCACTTTATGTTGTGTGTAATTCACTATGCGGGGTGTATGGGGTGCTCAAGGCGGGGCAGCACCTCCGGTGGGGGAACACGTCGTACTCTCTTGGGGGTAGTTCGTCCACCCTTGGTCCCCACTTTTCACTATGCTCTCACCAGTGGCTCCTAGAAACTGTAGCGTGCACAGTGGCCACACCCCGGGAAACGGCTTCGACTAGCTGGCTAAACCTGGTGAGGGTAGCCGTCGGGTCTCAAACCCTCGGTGATCTAGGTATGTCTACCTATGCACGTAAAGACTGGATTCGGTGGACAGGGTGGAGGAACCACTAGTTGGTCAACGAACAAAAAGGCGATTCTCAGGAACGCTAAGGGCATGGAAAGACACACATGACATCATGGCCATCCACTGCACCCGTCTCCATCACCACCCGTCTCGACTTTGTCCTGCCGCTGGATCAAGATGGTCTCGGGCGAGAGAGTAAGATCGATGAACTGCGCAACTCTTTCTCACTTTAATCCAAGTCATCGCGCAAGTCACTTTTGTCATCCATCCCATCCCATCAGTCACCGACAAGTCCTGTGGCGACAGGCAAGCGACGAAGCGGCAGGTGTGGGTAACTGGGAGCCGTAGCCGCAACCCTGCGCACAGGTTGCCCAGGGCATTGGGTCGTTCTTCGCTGACACGGAGCAGCGGTGGGGTCCGGCAGGCCCCTGGGCGACTGAACAGCCCTCTTCAGGAATGCACTGCTCACCTCCATGGCATGAGGAAGGGGCTAGAAAAGGTGCCCTAAACATTGCCTGCTCCAGCTTACCCTAGCCAGCATACCACGGCTGGTGGGGACCCTATACCAGCTGTCGAAACCAAAAAAAGCAAACGAGGATATTTCCTCTTATATTGGGCACATGGAATATGCGCACACTCAAGGACAGGGACGATGCGGACAGACCCCAGAGGAGAACAGCCCTGATTGGAAAAGAACTCGCTAGATACGGCATCGACGTCGCAGCCCTGAGCGAGACCAGGCTCGCGGGAGAAGAGAGCTCTGTGAAAGAGGATCTGGCTACACATTTTACTGGAGTGGCAGACCAAGCGAGGAGAGGCGTGAAGCAGGCGTTGGGTTTGCAGTTAAGACAACTCTTGTTGGAAAGCTGGCTGGACTTCCCAAGGGAGTGAACGACAGACTCATGACCATGAAACTCCCACTGGCTGGAAAGAAACACCTCACCATCATCAGTGCCTACGCTCCAACCATCACCAATACCGATGAAGTGAAGGCAAAGTTTTATGAAGAACTTCACACTGTCATTGCCGACGTTCCAAAGGCGGACAAACTCATCTTGCTAGGAGACTTCAACGCAAGAGTTGGCAAAGACAACGTTGCCTGGGAAGGAGTCCTTGGTCATCATGGAGTGGGTCACTGCAACAGCAACGGTCTTCTTTTACTCCAGACCTGCGCTGAACATTACCTGCTGATCACCAACACGATCTTCCGCCTCCCAACCCGTAACCGGACGTCATGGATGCACCCCCGCTCGAAGCACTGGCATCTTATTGACTACGCGAGGAAGAGGGACCAGCAGGATGTACGAGTGACCAAGTCCATGTGCGGCGCTGAATGCTGGAAAGACCACCGCCTCATCATCACCAAGCTCAACATCCACATGTAGTCAAAACAGCGCCCGCAAGGGAAGAAGGCCCCGCAAGCGGCTAAATGTTGCCAAACTAATGAACGCAAGCTGCAAGCAGTCCTTTCTGGATGCTCTGGAAGAGCGCTTGAAATCCACCTATCTAGGCAACCAGAACGTGGAGGCAGACTTGGCGTCACTCAGAGAGCTGATTTACACCACAGCTTCAGGACTCTGGGGCACCAGACCAGGAAACATAGGGACTGGTTCGATGAGAACTGCGAAGACATCAAACAGTTATTGGATGAGAAACACCTCCTACACCAAGCTTACCTCAATAATCCCAGGTCCACGGCAAGGAGAGATGCACTCAACAACATACGCAGGACAGTACAGCAAAAGCTCCGTCAGATGCAGGACGATTGGCTCAGCAACAAAGCCGACGAGATCCAAGGCTATGCAGACAAGCTTGACTATTAAAACTTCTACAACGCTTTGAAAGAAGTGTTTTGCCCCACGCCCACAGGATCAAACCTCCTCCTCTGCGCAGACGGTAACACTCTCATCACAGACAAAGAGAAGATCTTGAAGAGGTGGGCCGAACATTTTGAAAGCGTCCTAAATCGCCATCAATCGTCTTCCCCACGTGCCCACAAACAAAGCACTGCATGATCCCCCCAACCTTGCTCGAGACCCAGAAAGCAATTTATCTTATCTCCAGTGGCAAAGCACCTGGTTCTGACGCCATACCAGCTGAGGTCTACAAGGAGGGAGGAACAGCCCAGGCTGAAAGGCTCCACCATCTATTTCTCTTGGTGTGGCAGCAAGAGACGATCCCGCAGGACTTCAAAGATGCCTCCATCATGCATCTTTATAAGCATAAAGGATGTAGACAGGCATGTAACAACCACAAAGGCATATCCCTGCTATCTTTCACAGGAAGGATCCTTGCCAGAATCCTGCTCAACTGCCTCACGGTCCACCTTGACCAAGGACTCCTGCCTGAAAGTCAGTGTGGCTTCCGAAAAGAGCGAGGGACGATCGACATGGTGTTCGCTGCCAGGCAGCTGCAAGAGAAATGTCAGGAGCAGAACTTCAACCTGTTCTCCACCTATGTCGACCTGACAAGGCTTTTGACACCGTTGGCAGAGAGGGTCTGTGGAAGATATGGCCAAGTACGGTTGCCAAAGGAAATTCATCGTCTTGGTGAGACAATTCCACGAGGGCATGCAGGCCAAAGTCCAGGAAAGCGGAGAGTTTTCTGATCCTTTCACAGTCACAAAGGGGGTCAAGCAGGGCTGCGTCCTGGCACCAACACTATTTAGCCTCATATTTTCCGCCATGCTGACAGAGGCCTTCAGAGACGAGGCTGTTGGTGTTAACCTGAGGTACCGCACCGATGGCAAACTGTTCAACCTTCGGAGGCTCCATGCAAAAACCAAGGTTGTGACAGACATCATCAGAGAACTCCTGTTTGCTGATGACTGTGCCCTCACTGCTGCCTCAGAAGCCGACATGCAACGCAGCGTTAACCTGCTCTCCAGCCCCTGCACAAACTTTGGTCTAACGATCAACACCAAGAAGACTGAAGTCCTCCATCAGCCTGCGCCTGGAAGGCCCTACGTTGAGCCCAGCATCACTGTCAACGGCCAGAGACTCAACACAGTGCAACGGTTCTCATACCTAGGCAGCACACTGTCGCAAAATGTCACCATCGATGACGAAGTGAGCGTCAGAATTGCCAGAGCCAGCTCCACTTTTGGCAGGTTGTACCCAAATGTCTGGAAGAGAAGAGGCATTACCATCCAGACCAAGCTGAAAGTGTACAGGGCGGTGGTGCTCCCCACACTGCTATTTGCGTGTGAAACATGGACTGTGTATCAGCGCCATGCTAGAAAGCTTAACCACTTTCATTCAACAAGCCTAGGGAAGATCCTCGGCATAAAGGGGCAGGATAAAATACCAGACACAGTGATACTGACCAAGGCAGGTCCGTCCAGCATATTCACACTCCTGATGCAGTCCCAGCTTCGTTGGGCAGGGCACGTGGTCCGAATGCCATACGAGAGACTTCCAAAGAGACTCTTCTAGGGCGAGCTCAAGCATGGCCAGCGGTACCACGGTGGGCAAAAGAAACGCTTGAAAGACACACTGAACGTCTCACTGAAGGCGTTTGCCATAAACCCAGACACATGGGAACTTGCTGAAATGGACCGTTCCACCTGGCATTCTTCCATCCACGAACAGGATCACCTCCGCAGAAAAGAAGAGGCAAGCCCGAAAGGCCCGTGCTGTCAACCCCTCCTGGAGATGTCCCACTCGCCCCTTGTCCCTTCTGTTCCCGAACCTTCCGTGCTAGGATCGGCCTCATCAGCCATATGCGCACGCACAAACAAAGCCAGTCCCAGCAACCCTCGGTTGACTAGAGGGGTCTTCGTCGAATCGACGGACGAACAACAATTCACTAAGCATTTAATATTATCATGATTATATCATTATTATTCATGCAAACTTATAGAACGCGAAGCCTAAACTTGGAGCTTTTCTCATAACACATATATTCGTATATATAATGAAAATATATACTCTGCTATGTCCGTTCGTAACGCTAGATTTTAGAAAGCCCACCGATAAAAAAAAATAACCTTGAAAAATATATTCCAAAAAAAAACAAAAAAAAACAAAAAAAAACCCACTCACGCATAAAATTGTTCAATATGGAAAAGAGATTTAATCTTTTCTCTCTTGGTCTCTATATTTTCTGATTATTTATTATGCGGCTTTCATTCAAAAGGGAAAATTACAAAAACTGAAATATATCCATTTTGAAAACTCCCGTCATTTTTGACGGGTAATACAATAGTAGATTAATAATTGTATGTGGCTATATTTTATTGACAAAAATAGTTAGAGGTGGGTGTGAAATACTTGTACTGGGGGCGCACATGTGGCGTGATAGTCTGGGGGTGCAAATGGGGGTGATAGAATGGAGGCGCACATGGGTGTGATAGACTGGTATTGAGGGCGCACATGAGCGTGATAGACTGGAGGCGCACATGGGGCGTGATAGACTGGGGGCGCACATGGGCGTGATAGACTGATATTGCGGGCACACATGGGGCGTGATAGACTGGGGGCACACATGGGGCGTAATAGACTTGGGGCGCACATGGGGCGTGATAGACTGGGGACACACATGGGGCGAGATAAACTGTGTTGTATTTTATAGTCATTAACATTTGGTACAAGTTTTTAAAAAATAGATTTTTAAACAAAATATTTATTTGATATCAACAGTTTATGAGTACATGAAATGGGTAAATTAAAGGTAAGGGATCCGACACTGATGGTAGGGGTGCCAACTTTGTTGTTGAGGGTGCTGACAAAGGTAGTGAAGGGGATGCATCAAATGTGGTAGTGGTCAAGCTTTATTATAATAGTGTCCATTTGATACCAGTTTGTATCAAGTCAAAATGTAAACAATAAAAACATTTTCTAGTAATAATTCACAAGTACATGGGAATGTAGGAAGTGGGGTGCCGACGCTGGTGTTTAGGGCGCACATGGGGCGTGGTGTTGTGGTGTACATGGGGCGTGGTGTTGTGGTGTACATGGGGCGTGGTGTTGTGGTGTACATGGGGCGTGGTGTTGTGGTGTACATGGGGCGTGGTGTTGTGGTGCACATGGGGCGTGGTGTTGTGGTGTACATGGGGCGTGGTAGAGGGTGTTGTCTATTACAACAATCAACAGTTAAAACAAGTTTATATAAAGTATATAAAATATTATAACATTGTTTACATTATAGATATTAGCTTCTGTCCCAACCAGTGCCACTAAAATTTCTTCCCTCAGAGTTGACCCCACTGTGGACATGTTGGTTATACAACCAGCCAACACCATACTCAATGTGGTGGACATACCACCAGCCAACACCATACCCGAGTGTGTTGACATGAGCCCCACTACTGCCTGGACATGTACATGTTTTGTACGTGTACTTGGTCCTATAATCATTCACCTTGTACCTGTCTATCAGGTGTCCTACAGAGATCTGTTTAGGACATCCATGTGGATGTGATACTATCCATATCAACTTGTCTCCACATCTCTGGTATTTGTTGTTGACTTTCTTACGTAGATCACGCCAGTGTCTCAACATCTTGTCCAGATTGTTTAATAAATCTACGTCACATGTCACACATTTCAACCGACACCTGTCTGCCTCAATGTTTGCATAATACACCGTCCAGCCATGAAGAGTGACCAGTGGACTATCTTGTCTATCATAGAAAAATCTACACGAGGTGTGTCTCGCCTCAAGGTCATCAAACACCACGTGTGTGGTCGTGTCTATCCCTACCTTCCCCCACACTTTGCTGGGTGTGTCCGATAGTTGACACTTGTGACATGGACAAGTTCCCTCGTTGTATTCAATGTTTACATACCTCACCGCCCCAGTCCCTACTCTCAAGACGTCACTTCCTCTCTTGTCATAAAATGCATATGGTTGTTTGGTGTTTTGCCAAAACTCTGGTCTGTCTGTACTGGTCATTTTAACAGCTACCCTGACAGTGAGGTCAGCTGTAGCTTTGATGTACTCAACTAGGAGCTTGTCATGGTAACCTTCAGGCAGGTAATTGATGTTAAAATCGTTGACAGGTATAAACTTTGTGTGACCTGGATTCTTCTCACAGACAACAAGATGTTTGTGTAGATCTGCTTCTCCTCCTTCTGACACCTGGGTTTCATGTGTACCTGACAAGGTCATCAAAGAAAGTACATTTTAATCCATGTCTTACACCTGTCTCTCTTCTATTATCTCGATCTAGATTTCGTTAAGTATAATCTTTAATTTTCATAGATTTAAAGAGTAATTTATGAGATGATTTGTTAGACAATAATTTATGTAAGAAATTCAATGTGTAATTATTGGTATTATAAGCTAGGCATTAAAATGGAATTAACTTGCACTTTTATTATGTTTTATCAACAAAATGAAATATTTTAAATTATCTTTTGTATATTTTTATATCTAGGAAAAGTTAATAAAAAAATAATTACCATAGAAAAGACTTGATTTATCTTTCATGTCACACGTGCCATCTTTGACATCTGTTTGTCTGTCATGTGTGTCAAATTCACATTGGCTGTGCTCTCGGCAATTTTCTGAAAAGGATACTTTTCTAATATATTTCTTTTGTTTTAAGTATTAATAATAATTAATGTATTGCAAATTTCTCTCTCTCTTTTACTTATTCTTTTTGTCAATCCGCATTCGTTTTGCTCTCTCGCATCGTCTTTTTCTCTCTGTTGATCTCTCTGTCACTATTTCTGTCTGTGTTTCATTCTCTGAAACTTTCTCTGGTGGTCTCAATCTCTCTCTCCCCTTTCTCTTTCTTTCTCTATCTCTATTTCTGTCTTTCTTCCTTTCCGTCTCTCTCTCTCTCTCTCTCTCTCTCTCTCTATATATATATATATATCTATTTCACTCTTATCATATAACCAAATCTTTTTAAAATAAAAAATAAGAAAAAAAAAGCTTTCAAAACAGTTAACAAAACACTCATATTAACTTTAAAATTATATAAAATTAACGATTTACCATTGTTCTGCAATCTTTTCAGGTTTTTTGATAACAAACTTGATTTCTTCAAAGTATTCTGAAAATAGAAAAAGTAGAAAAATTAGTTTTAGTTTTAAAAAAATTCTTATTATCATTGTCATTGTACCACAATTTAGTTTACAGTAAATATATTGTAGTTCTTATTTGTTTTAATTATTGACAATTTGAGTGTATAGCCGCACGAGAAAATAGCCGTGACATTCAATTACGCAGTTTTATTGATTAACTTCATTTTCATTAACTGCTAGGGAAATACATAAAACTGAATAATCAATTGTCAACTATTAATATCCTTTAAAAAAATTTTAAATAATTGATTTTAAAAAAAACATTATTATTTATGTTAGTTATCTACTAAGTACGTTAAAAATAAAATACAACGTTAAATACGATCAAAAGATTTTCAAGTTAATGTCAGCAAGTGAATTTCTTCCTTGGAGTAAGTGTATTCAGACGGCTCGTCTGTCGTCTGCAATAATTGTCGTTTCATTTTAAATGAACGACTACGATACATAAATAATGATCAATTATGATTTCTGAGAGTAAATCCTTAATAAAAACAACTTAATTGTATTAAGTACTACAATAAAGTGTAAAATAGTTTTAATCTTCAAATATGCATCATGATTTTTAAAAATTTGTATACACTTTAGAATATTCAAAGATAAATAGTATTGTTTTTGGGTATAAAATAATGTTTTAGTTTTCGAGTAGTCGATGACATTTTTAAATTCAGTGATTCCATTTGATTTTGTAATACAAAAATATTAACAGGAAAAGAATAGCAGATTAATAACAATATTTATTTTAAAAAATTAATTATTTCACTTGATGGAGCAAAAGCTTTGTATTATTTTTAATAATAACAAAATTTGAAAATTAAAACTTTTATTTTGCATATGTTAATAATTTTAATAATTTTAATATAGTATTTATAAAAAAAATGTTTAGATCTATGTGTTATTTTTTTTTATTCCTATGACGCCTAGGTTATTTGATTTTAGTTACCATATATGGTTACATGAAGCTGAATATATATTTGTTGACTTCCAAATAGTCAAATAGGATCATCACTTAAATCATTTCTTGAAACCTTATAAACATTACATTCTTGATTAAGATTTAATACATGTATATTATTTAATATTTAAAGAAATATTTTGAATGCAATAGCGGTGGCACTAGTAGTACTAAGTAGTTAGTAGTAGTAGTAGTTGTAGTAACTTAGTAATGTCAATGCAGCTTGACTCTAATAGTACTAATCTTGTTTTTTACTCTTAGAATAAAAATCGTATGCTGACATACATTAATTTTTGCATACCTGCATATGTAAAAAAATAAATAAAAATACTTCATTCTTTTTTCTTTTGTTGGTAGTCTAAAAGATTATAAATGTATAATATATAAACAGGGTATGAGTTAGCCTGACAGGACGTAACAAAACAGCGAAAGTTTCGGCAAAGAGCCTTCCTCAACAAACAAATAGTACACAAATAAAACGAATATAACTAAACAAATAAAATAAAAACTTAGCTGCGGTGAAATCAACTAGTCCTGTAGAGAAATAGTACGGAGAGAATAATAAGAGTTTATATAGGAAAGGAGAGGGTGGGTGTTGCCAATAATTAGGTTGTCAGCGCAAACAATACATTCATCCCACGGGGTGCAAGTGTTCCATACTCTTGGACTAGTCTATTCTCCAGACTGACCCTGCCGGGTGTGTTTGTGCAAAAAAACCATGGCAGTGACAGACATGTTATCGACGCACATGTGGTCACGTCCATTGAGGTGTCGGGAGACAGGACACTGTTTGTCTTGTTTAATGGCATGTACATTGAGGTGTCGGGAGACAGGACACTGTTTGTCTTGTTTAATGGCACGTACATTGAGGTGTGGGGAGAAATGACACTGTTTGTCTTGTTTAATGGCATGTACATTGAGGTGTCGGGAGACAGGACACTGTTTGTCTTGTTTAATGGCATGTACATTGAGGTGTCGGGAGTCAGGACACTGTTTGTCTTGTTTAATGTCATGTACATTGAGGTGTGGGGAGAAATGACACTGTTTGTCTTGTTTAATGGCATGTACATTGAGGTGTCGGGAGACAGGACACTGTCTTGTTTAATGGCATGTACATTGAGGTGTCGGGAGACAGGACACTGTTTGTCTTGTTTAATGGCATGTACATTGAGGTGTCGGGAGACAGGACACTGTTTGTCTTGTTTAATGGGATGTACATTCAGGTGTCGGGAGACAGGACTATGTTTGTGTTGTTTAATTGCATGTAGATTGAGGTGTCGGGAGACAGGACTATGTTTGTCTTGTTTAATGGCATGTACATGCTCTGAGATACGGCAGGAGAGTAACCTCCCCGTCTCACTTATGTACTTCAAAGTACAGCGCTTACACACAATGTTGTAGACTACATTACGGCTGGTACAAAGAAAGCCATTCCTAATCTTAAATATCCCCTTAGGGAAGACACTCTGGTCCGTCTGGATAACAAAAGGACATGTCTTACATCGACGACCGCCGAATGGCTTGGTGCCCAGATGGGAGGACGGCCGCATGGCTTGGTGCCCAGATGGGAGGACGGCCGCATGGCTTGGTGACCAGATGGGAGGACGGCCGCATGGCTTAGTGCCCATATGGGAGGACGGCCGCATGGCTTTGTGCCCAGATGGGAGGACGGCCGCATGGCTTGGTGCCCAGATGGGAGGACGGCCGCATGGCTTGGTGCCCAGATGGGAGGACGGCCGCATGGCTTGGTGCCCAGATGGGAGGACGGCCGCATGACTTGGTGCCCAGATGGGAGGACGGCCGCATGGCTCGGTGCCCAGATGGGAGTACGGCCGCATGGCTTGGTGCCCAGATGGGAGGACGGCCACATGGCTTAGTGCCCATATGGGAGGACGGCCGCATGGCTTGGTGCCCAGATGGGAGGACGGCCGCATGGCTTGGTGCCCAGATGGGAGGACGGCCGCATGGCTTGGTGCCCAGATGGGAGGACGGCCGCATGGCTTGGTGCCCAGATGGGAGGACGGCCGCATGGCTTGGTGCCCAGATGGGAGGACGGCCGCATGGCTTGGTGCCCAGATGGGAGTACGGCCGCATGGCTTGGTGCCCAGATGGGAGGACGGCCGCATGGCTTGGTGCCCAGATGGGAGGACGGCCGCATGGCTTGGTGCCCAGATGGGAGGACGGCCGCATGGCTTGGTGCCCAGATGGGAGGACGGCCGCATGGCTTGGTGCCCAGATGGGAGGACGGCCGCATGGCTTGGTGCCCAGATGGGAGGACGGCCGCAAGGCTTGGTGCCCAGATGGGAGGACGGCCGCACGGCTTGGTGCCCAGATGGGAGGTTGGAATACAAAGACGAAAATTTTAACCCGGCATCCGCTTATTTTAACTCTAAAGATAAATCTGAACTTCAATCACTTGAGAAGAAAGTTGCTTTCCAACTTATGCGTCTGCTCGTATACACTCACAAATGGTATATCGCTTATCTCAGCACCCAGATCTGCAGACTTGAAGACCGTATAAGATCCAAGTTACGGGACAACCACCTGGCACTTAAGTAATTAGGTGAGACGGGCAGGTTACTCTACTGCCGTATCGCAGAGCATGTACGTGCGATTAAACAAGACAGTGTCCTTTCTCCCAACACTTCAATGGACGTGACCACATGGGAGTCGATGACATATCTGTCACCGCCATGGTTTCTTACACAAACACACCCGGTGGTGTTCAGGTATTTGTGTACTATGTGTTCGTTGAGGAAGGCTCTTTGCCGAAACGTTCGCTGTTTTGTTACGTCCTGTCAGGCTAACTAATACCCTATTTACATGTTATACATTTACTAATTTCTAAGCCTGGTTGCAGTCTCACCCCCGTTATTTTCTAAAGATTATACTCTAATTATTATATTAAGTTAATATATTATTATGTATAGAGTAACTATCTGTATAAATTATAAAGGTAAAGTGATAACAAATATACTTATAAGAAAAAGAGTAAAAATTATTCAATTAAATTATTATCTTATCTTATCTGTTTCAGACGCTCTTTCTATTCAGAAGATTTTTGCGTCTTACGCTTACCTATGGTTTGTGCTAAGTTCTGCATTCTTATTAGAGTTTTAAAAGTTGATAAAGTGTTGACTTTCCTTGTTTCTTCAGGCAACCCATGCCACGCCCGAATTCCGGATGGGAAGAAAGAAAATTTGTATGTGTTTTTCTTGCATACGGAATGAGAGAGATGTTTTTATCCTTATGTCTATCTGAGGGTTGTATTAAGTTATTTTTGTGTTGTATTTCTAAATTATAATTAATTGCTTTAAGTATGATTACTACTTTACTCTTGGTTCTTCTATTCTCTAGTGTTTCAAAGTTTAATGATTTAACTAATGGTGTTATTCTTGTCAGTTTTGAATATTCTTTGGTGATGAATCTGGCAGCTCTTTATTGAATTTGTTGTAGTTTATCTTATAGAAATAAGACAAACTAAGTTTTCCAAATACTGATCTAGACAAAAGTATTATTTGATTGGAATAAAAGAAAAATTAAAACAAAATTTAAACATTTTTTAACATCAAAGATTATGTAAAATTTTCTCTCATTGTTATAATAAAATGTGCTCAATAAATACTACTGTATTGTTTTATCTTATCTTAGCTAATCTGTTGCAGACACTCCTTGCATACAGAAGATTATTGCGTTCTACGCTTACTATGGTTTTTTTTTAGTCCTGCATTCTTATTAGAGTTTTTTTTTGTTATGAATATAGATTTTTATAAATATTAATCCACCAGAAATAAATTCAAAATCCTCAATTCTTTTAAATCTAATTATTTGTTTAAAGCAATAAGTGTTTTTAATGCTGGTTTTAATAAATACACATGGATATAATCAAAGTTTACAATATTATTTTTTCTATCTTCTTTTTTCAGCTTTTATTAATTAATAAGACAGGAAAATGTCTTTTCTGGTTGACATAATTTATGGTCTTATAGATATTAATTTATGGATTTAAAATTGAAATTGTATTAAATTCTTGCCTTCAAGTTGTCTAACTAAGTGACCATCTGTCATAAAGATGATAATTTTTATGATTTGTTCACAATTTTAATACATAAATCTATCATTTATCTCTTTTTGCTTATGTACATTTATTATGGTTTGGTCTATTTGCTGTCAGTATTTAATATAAAAAATTTAAAACGTATATAACACGTTTTTTTCAAAATAGTGTTTGTTCAACTAAAAGACTTCAAATGATATTTTGTAACTTTTTAAAGTAAAATAATTTACAATCCACTTAAAGTACTTACCCCCATAATGGTTGATCTAAGGTAAACAACTGGCTGATTGACTTATATCTGTCAGAGACAATAACTTGATCTAAAGATAAAAAACTTGAAGATTCACATCAGTCACACAATAACTTGATTTATGATAAATAATTGGAAGATTCAATTATATATGTTAGAGGCAATAACTTGATCTAAAATAAATAACTGGAAGATTCAATTATATCTGTCAGAGACAATAACATGATCTAAGGTAAACAACTGGCTGATTGACTTATATCTGTCAGAGACAATAACCTTGTGATTCAATATGAAATATTTTTTCAAGCCTAATAAAGAATTGTATTTAATGTTTCCTTCGGTTAACTTTTAGTATTATATAATATTATGAGATTTATATAATAACATCCATATTTTACAAATAAAAATACATTGATATATTTGAATGATGTCGTAGCTATGTATGACAAACGTTTGTCCACATGGGACGATGACGTGGACTCCTGCTCTTCTGCCCCCCTCTCCTTTCTTCTGGCCCTTCTCTCTTCACTCAAAGCTATGAGGGATGCTTCTGCGACATGAATGCCCTCACGCACTTTTGTCCCGCCAGGAGGTGCGCTCCTCGGCAATGGTCTCCCACGTTTTATGGTATATCTGTGCCAATAACATGTCTTTCTTGCAGACTTTATTGAACGCAGCAGGGGGACCTCTGTTTCTCATACCAGTTGCCAGCTCACGGTAAAGCAATGCTCTAGAATGCACTCCGACCTCATCCTGCGGACATGACCCAACCACCGCAGGCGCCTCTCACTCAGAATTGAGTGCATACTCAGCATTTAGCTCCTTTTAAGTACCTCAGTATTTTTTATCTTGTCCTGCCGTTTGATGTGTAGACTTTGCGGCAAATCAGCTCAATTATTTTTGTTACACTTTTCATTGTCATGTTGTTTGATATATATGGTTAATTGTGACACCACAAGTAACCACTTCAGAACCACTTGAATTTTATTACCCATATGTAATTACGTCACATACAGTTTACATCTGCAAACACTCATAACTGTAATATTAACCCCATGTTTCCCATTAACAGTGTTATTTCCTCATCATCCACATGTTATATTTATTTCAAATATTTATGTCAACTTTTTATTGGATGAAGTAATGCATTTTTCTTTGTGATATAAAATTAAACATTTTAAATATAATTCATTTACGATATACATACGCTTAACAAATGTATTTGAAAAATATTTATTTTACTAGATTTAAATAAGAACCTAACATAATATTTGATCAAAAAGGATATTAAAGAAGCATCTTATAAAAGTATAACATGTATGCATAGGAAAAATCTTGAAAATAATCAATATATTAACAGGTTATAAGTTCTTTAATAAGAAAGTTTTGGAACTGATACTGAATGATAGGGAGAGAGATGAAATATGGTTTTCTTTGTTATAACAACAAGATATGAAATTATTTCAAACGAGCCTATTGTATACAGTTATTATACTAAATGGTACCAAACATTTTATTAAATAGCATCAACATTGATTAAACATAGAAGATGATAATCTATATTGTAAGAAGTTAAAAAAGAAATTCATTGGATATGTGATAACTTATCAAAATTTCAATGTGTAAAAGATTGTTTATATCAATATTTAAAAGAAGTTTAATCATATTAATTTAATTTAAAAATACCTAAAACATTTTTTCTTCATTGTAATGGAACTACAATATATATACATTTATCTGTATATTTATGTATAAAGATAGTTGTATATATTTCGTAAGTGATAAAACGAGAGAAAATAAACTTTTTAAAAAAAGTAATGGTGGGATTGTAATTAGTATATCATACAGAATGGGATTGTAATTAGACTTGGACAAAAAGGAATGTATTTAACATTCTATCTTTAATCCTTAATTTAATGCATTATAAACAACATTTTTTTGGAGTCCATAAGGCTAATTCTGCTATGATTATTAAATTTATTGAACTTGACATATACGTTATCTATAAAAGATTTAAAGAATAAAACAATTTCTTACCTTTAAAAATTGTATTGTCCTTAGAAATATGTTTGCTCATTGAGGCTGTGCGCGAGCTGTGAGCGTTGTTTAGACTGTTTCAAGTCACTTGACACGTTTATATACTGTATGGCAGGGGCTCCCAACCTTTTTGTACTCTAGAGCACATTCTAAAATATCGGTAGGGTGGCGGGCACCACCTATTTTTAATCGAAAAATCTCCTTCCATAACTTTTCATTGCAAAAAGCATGTAAAAAACGTAAACAAAGTAAACAAAGACACAAATACAAAGAAAACATGTTATAAAAAATATAATATCAATATGTCAATGTCATCATTGACATTGCATATCATTGGCCAGGGCCTCATAATTAGGAGCATATGACGATAATCCTGTTAGCAAACAATCATAAAGATCCTCTTCCGTGAGTCTAGATCTATATCTTAATTTTATAAAGTTAATGTTTGAAAACAATGATTTGCATAAATATGTCGAACCGAAAAGTGATTCAATTTTATAAGCAGCTTTTTTTAAAAATGGGAACTTTTCTCTGTCCACTGTATTCCAAAAGTCCTCTGATATTAATGATTTTAGCAAATTATCATTATTAAGGTCCAACATTTCTAACTCTTAATTCTTCTATCTTACCTTGAACGAAATCTGCAATACATGCGGCCATTTCCATTACATTTAGTTGGCAAGTAAAAGGATTGATACATCAGGAAACAATTGGCTCGAAATGTGTAAACTGCAAAAAATCTCTCTTCAAACTGTTTTTTTTTACACTTGAAGATGCTTCATAAATAATGACCCGTTTAAATTCATTGTTACCTAGAATTTTCTTCATATGTGGCAAATGCACGAGAGAATTGATCTGCAGATGTGATATCAACAAATCCAATTTAGCTTTAAATGACTATACAGAGCTTATCATTTCAGCTTTGTTTTTGTCTTTCCCCTGCAACTACAAATTTAAAGAATAAAAAATGCCCATGATGTCTGTGAGAAATCCAACGAGAGTCAGCTAGGTCATCATAGTTTTCCTTTTTATTGTTTATAAATGTTTTTACTTCTTCAATTAAACTCAAACATCTTGTAAGAACCTTTCCTTTACTGAGCCAACGTACTTCAGTATGCAGAATAAGATCATGTTCTTTATCTTCAGTATATTCAGTATATTCTAATAAGGCCTTGAAATGTCGGTGTTGCAAAGGAGCTGCTCAAATAGAATTGATTATTTTCATAACGTGTTCAAATGGCAATATTTTACAACACAAAGCTTCCTGGTGGATAATACAGGGGTAGGACATAAAGTTTGAAAATGATTCATCCTTTTTGCAGAGCGAAATAAATCCTATGTTTTTACCTACCTTTGCTGGTGCCACATCGGTGGTTATCGCAGTCGGCTTGTGCAAAGTCATATTTATTGACTTGGCATATGTTCTGAATGTATTATAAATATCCTCACCCCTTGTCTGTCCTTTCATATGTAATATTTTCAACATTTCCTCTTTTACTGTGAAGTTTTTAAAGACCATTCTAACCATAACTGCTAACTGTGCGGTGTCTGATATATCTGTTGACTCGTCGAATTGTAGCGAGAACCAGTCACATATTTCCAATTCAGTCTTTAACTGAGTTTGTATGTCTGTTGAAATTGCATGTATTCTTCTTTTATTGGTATTCTTTGTCAACTGTAATTCTTGTATTGCTGAGACAATCTCACGTTTGTTAGAAAGTTCATCAAACAAACAATCAGCACCAGTCAAAAATAGTTCCTTAAACAACTCACCATCAATGAAATGTTTCTTCTTTTTTGTGTGCATGTGAGGAATTTTGAAAAAAGCAATGGTGGCCTTTTTAGAATTTTCCACATGTCTAGTGAAAACAGTCTGTTGTGGAGTTACACTTGATTTTGTTGACATATTTTTTTTTCTTTATTACTTCAGATTTAAGTGGATAATTCACATCAAAAGTGGCATGAATTGTCTGAAAGTGTCGTTCAACATTGTGTATTTTCGGCACTGCAATGCTACTACCACCCAACAAACAAACGCATTTATTTTTCAAAATAACGAAACAATATGATTCCTCAGAGTTAGTGTTTAAAATATAGGTTCCTTGTCTTTTACTCGGTCCTATCACTTTAGGGCTAAAAAAAATAAAATAATAAATCGTTATTGAACTACAATGTATTATCAAAGTTATAACTCAAATATGTACTACATTTTATGCATAAATGTATTATAACAAGGACTATAAATATCCTCACAATCATAATAGAGTATCGCTTATTAATATAAAAGATTACGCACCTCGCTTTTAGCCCGTTAAAAATTTTTAGAAGGAATTTCGCAAAAATACGAACGTATTTAATAAACCTAGGCACTCACAGAAATTAAAACTGTAACAAATGAATAAAAATAATTCAAATTTTTAGATAATGTTTATAAAAAAATTATGTCTCCGTCGAATTGTGGCGGGCACATACGAATCGTTCCGCGGGCGCCATGGTGCCCGCGGCAAGAGGTTGGGAACCTCTGCTGTATGGTTACCACGTGGGGAGTTTCAAGTGCTACTTAATGTTCACGTGGTTATTTGTTCTATGAATAGCTTTTAAAGTAAAGTAAATTTGATTTTTTAATAAAACTAATGTATGACTCACTTGTTTTATAATAGCATTCGTTCATTAATTAAGATTTTAAGCTGTTCGTAAAATGATGCTTAATTCAATGTCCTCTTTCCTCGAACATTTCCTTGGCCAAAATGAATTATAGGTAACTAGATTGAAAAGATGTGTACTCGTGAATGTTCATTCTCTTTTGGGTCGAGCCGTTAGGCTCTTAGGACCCCGTTCATTTTATCGCAAGCGAGCCTCATCAAGCGGGCATCGCCATAGAGGTAATCCTCTGCAGGTACCGTTACTTCTCCCTCCAAATCCCCGCACAGCTCGGGGAGCTTATCGAGTACGTGCGCAACCGTCTCCTAAGGTGGCCACACTGCCGACAGGCCAGTTCCCTTCTAGTGTTAAACTTGTACAAGTAGCTTCGTATGGGACAATGTTCAGTTCTTTTTCTAGTTATGAGCGTCTGATTGCTACGTCCACTTTTCCACCAGGAGTCGCTTTTGCTCGGTTGCGGCATGTACTGGAATACTTTTCTGGCCGTGCTTCCAGACGCCCAGCCCTGAAGCCATTTCTCTCGGAAATGGTCCTTAAGCCACGATCTGACCCCCAGCTGGGTCATCGGGCGATCGGGTTGGGGCTGAGCTGAACCTTCTCTCGCCAACTTATCGACCCTGTCTGAATGAGTCTCAACACTGTGGCCAGTGATGTACTGAAGGACTACTTTTCCGCCTCGTGCTAAGATTTCACCTACTGTTTCCAAAATGACACTGACCGTTTTTATCTCCAGAGAGGATCGACCCACAGTCTGGAGCGAAAAACCGTGAGTCGGTGAAGACTACGACGGTCGGGAAAACCTTTCTTCTTGCTAGACGTCGGCGCACTTTCTTCAAACCCTTGCAGATCACCTCTAGTTCGGCATCATGACTACTGTATGCGGCTTCGCACGGCCCTGACAGTTGGATACTGTCAGGTCTAGGTTGAAGGTATTGAATTAGTACTCTTTATCCACTTCTGCCATCCTTGAATTGTGAGCCGTCCGTGAAAACTTTTACCACGCTGTCGCCATAAGCCTCGATTGTCTTCAGAGTGCGTGTCGCTAGTGCTCGACGGGACTGGCTTTCGTCACCGCTGTATTTGCCAGTGTCAAAACGTAGTTCAGGCAAGTCAAAGCCTTCATGTGGTCCTCGAGCAGGGACCAGTCGCATTCGTTCCCTGTGCTTGGGTATGGGAACTGAGTCTTCTAGTTCGTAGACCTTATCCATGAAGGATGGTCTTTTCAGTCGGGTCCTCTTTACCCATCGGTCTTGTAGTTGGAAGCAGGGTTCGTAATGCTCCAACCTACGGTATCGCTCTACCGTGGTCATGATTGCCTTTTCTCGCCTTATCGCCAGGGGTTCTACGTTTGACATATTTCTACAGCGGCTGTGGGTGTCGTACGCAACGCCCCGCATACAAACCGTAGAGCTTGGTTTTCTATTCGATCCAGAACCTCTAGAGCCGTACGGCTCGCAAAGGCTTGGACAGGGAGGCTGTAGACAATGGCACCAGTCATACTACCGAGATAGAAAGCTCTCAAAAATCTTGCGTCCGCACCCAACTTAGTGCTAGCCAGTTTCTTCACCAGGGACAGTTTAGCTGTGGCTTTGGCGCGCAATTCACTTACATGGTTATGTAGTTGGACCTTATGGTCCAACTTGATTCCCAAGTACGTTGGTGTCCGATCCCAATTCAATTTTTTCCCGCATATCTGAAGCACCACCTCGTGCTTCAGAGCATTCCGTCCATTTGTAAAAATGGAGTGGACCATTTTCTCAATTATTTTAAACAAACAAGATTTTTCTTTACCATTTTGAACTAAAATTTTGTCCATTTCGGAAATTTTCATTCTTAAGTTCATTGACTCAACTTCAGTTTCCTCTATTTCTAATTTGTGTTTTATGCCCTCTTTTTTCAGATCCGTTAGTCTAGTTTCAACATTGCACAATTTTTGCTCTAGATTGCTTAATGTCTCTTTGTGTTCATTTAGTTCCTTCTCTTTAACGGACAGTTTATTTCTTAACTCACTAACGAGTTTATTACTTTCTTCCATGCTGTGGTTTAAATCGTCTATTACTTTTTTATGTTCGGCATCCCGGTCTTTAAGGAACCTAATTTCCTTTTCTGTTTGTTCAGATTCTTCAAATTTCTTTATAGATTCTATGATTTTCCTTTTAGCTTCTACTATTGGTTCTCTTCTACCTTGATTATTATGTTTTCTGGTCTTAGGAAAATTCTCACTTAACTCCCTAACTGTATTATGGTTGACTTTATAACCTCCAAGGATCATATTTTCCTTCTTATACATTATGCTATTGACTGGTTCCACCCCCTTATTCACATCTTTTGTTACATACGGATCTTCGCAATATAAGCTGGCTATTCCATATAATTCATCATCACATTCATTAACAGTCATTTTATTAGTTAATTGAAACTGATTTATCTTCTTTTCTTTCCTATGTGTGTTCCTTTCTAAAGTATCACCAGCATAATCAGTTATTCTATCATTTGCTTCATTATATTCCACTCGTGTGACTTTCTTTTCTTCTTCCTCTCCGGTAACTTCTGCCTTAATTTCAACCTTTGTCCCTGATATTAAGGCGACTATAACTGACTGATTCTCTTTCTTCTCTGGCCCAGGAATCTTTTCCTTGTCGGCCTCTTTTTCTACCGCATCCATCCAAACTTCATCTCTTACTTCTTCGGCATAATTCTTTTCCGGTTCTACAAATTTCTTTTCAGTTTCTTTAAACTTCATTTTGGATTCTATAATCTTCTTGTCAAATTCTTTAACCCTCTCTACAGATTCTCCCCCTTTGTCAGATTGCTTAACCTTTTCCATAATTGCTAACTCCTTCCTTCTGTTTCTACTTCCTTTATGTTTGTTAGCGTCTACAGTCTCGCCAGCAATATTTCCCGTAATGGGCTTAGCAGCTCTTTTGGAAAACTCTTTATGCTGAACTTTTGCGAACTCTCTTTGACATTTCCACTTCGGTTCATCGTATCTACATCTCAATTGATAGCTTTTCTTTGGACCAGTAATGGTCTGAGTGGTCAGAGCGCTAATATATGTACCTTCATTGTCTGCCTCTCTGTCTCTATATAATGCGTAGGCCATGTTCAATTCTATTTTTCTCTCAATTTCTAACATTCTTCTTTTCTCTTCCCGATTATTTGCCCGTATCTCTCTTTCCTTATCTTCCTCCCTCCTCCTTCTAGCCCGTTCCTCGTCTTCCTCCCACCTTTTTCTCTCACGAGCTGTCCTGTGTCCCTCTATTACCCATTTCTTTGCCACTTCCCCTTGTAATCCCGGCTCTAGGCTCCTTTGTTTAAGTTCCTCCATACTTAGCCACCACATTTTAAAATATCTTACTACTAGTACCCTAAAAAAATCTATAATATAGTGCTTCAAAAACAACAATAATATACAAAATGTATTAATACAGAAAATAATTCCATATGTAATTTACCTCTTAACTTAGGTGTCCTCATCTACCAATACATATCCACAGTAATTTTGAAAACACTACACTCCAGTGTCAATAAATACTCTGAAAACAACAATTCAGTGTCAATCGTCAATTTGCCTGCATCAACAATCCAGTGTCAGTTTTGTATACCCATTCACCGATGAACATCCCTCGTCACGCCAACACCTCCGGTATTCAAAAGTCACGTTAATCCTGTTAATAAAAGTCACACAGACTCAGCTACTACCGGTACAGCTACCTCTGACACATCCACTTCTGACAGCTACCTCCGACACAGCCACTTCTGACAGCTACCTCCGACACAGCCACTTCTGACAGCTACCTCCGACACATCCACTTCTGACAGCTCCCTCCGACACAGCCACTTCTGACAGCTACCTCCGACACAGCCACTTCTGACAGCTATCTCCGAAACAGCCACTTCTGATAGCTACCTCCGACACAGCCACTTCTGACAGCTACCTCCGACACAGCCACTTCTGACAGCTACCTCCGACACAGCCACTTCTGACAGCTACCTCCAACACAGCCACTTCTGACAGCTACCTCCGACACAGCCACTTCTGACAGCTACCTCCGATACAGCCACTTCTGACAGCTACCTCCGACACAGCTACTTCTGACAGCTACCACCGACACTTCTGACAGCTACCTCCGACATAGCCAACTCAGCATCCAAATTAGGATGAACGCTTATTGTCAACGTTAGCTGACTTCAATCAAATGGCTCTATAAGTTGGACGAGCCCCCACTGTGGCGGATTCGTTATCTAGGGGGATCGAGGTCCACCCTTGGCCACAGATAGTAACCAGCGTCGGCAACCCCGACAGAGTCTCGGCTGGTTATTGTAAACACCAAAGTACCTGTAATTATTTATAATTAGTTACCAACACACGTGGTTTCCGTGTAACAAGTTTAATCATATTATAAGATAAGATAAGATACTCTCAAAGGGTCGAGAGATTTAAAAGATTGGTGAATATAACATTCCGAACATCCATCACACGCTAATTCACTCCCTCCATATTCGGCTCCTAACAGCCCTCTCTCCATATCCTTTTACTCATTGTGCGTCTTGGTGTGTCGCACAATAGTTGGTGCGCACACTACATTAACTACTATGTGCGCATTTAAGACAGTCATTATCACACCATAACATCCGACCGTGACAGACATCGGTTGGCATAGTCTTCGATTCGATTCAGATCTTCCTGCAGCCGGTTCTGCAGGGTTGCAACGTCCTTTCCGGACCTCCATATAGCCAGATCGTCAGTAAACATGGCGTTCTGCGACCCCAGAATACATTGTAGGTCGTAGATGTATGCTAAGAACAATGTACAACTAGGGGCGGACCCCTGTGGGAGTCCATCCTCCAGGCGCTCTTTGTTGGATAATTACGCCCCCACTCGGGTCTTGATCTTTCTGTCCGTAAGGAACGATTTTATCCAACTTTACATGTTTGCAGTGACACCTAACTGCTGCAACTTATAAAGTAGCCCTCCACGCCACACCTTGTCGTAAGCCTGCTTCAGATCGAAGAACAGCGCAACGGTGTGATTCCTCGACTGGAATTCATTTGTATTTGTCTGAATTAAACGGAGAGCCTTGTCCATCGGTTGGTGTCTCTTTCGGAACCCACCTTGAGTCATTGGAATGCATTTGGCCTTTTCGAGGAACCAGTACAGTCGTGCGTTCACTAACCGTTCTGCTACCTTCCCCACACACGACGTGAGGGAAATTGGCCGGTAACAGGACAGGTGTTCGCCTGGTTTCCCCTCTTTGGGAATTGGGGTTATTGTGGCCTTTTTCCATAGCTTCGGCAGCGTGCCTGTTGTCCAAATTCTATTTATGAAACTCAATAGTTTCATTCGGCCTGTCCTGCCCAGATGTTTGAGCATTTCATTGTGAACTTTATCTGGCCCTGGTGCTTTGCCAGCCTGACACTTGTTAAGTGTGGTTATCAACTCTGTCATTGTGAAGGGGGCCGCGAACACCTCTAGTTGGGGGCCTTTGTTTTGTCTCCTTGGGCCCTCTTTGCGCATTCGATCGATTGTTCGGCTAACATCAGATCTGGCGCCTTTTTTGTTTACTTGGGCAAAGTGTTTGTTCAGCTCTCGTGCGCGCTTAAATTCACTAGCCCTTTGGCCCTTTGGTGTCGTCAAAAGGGTTGGAGTTATTTTTTTTTCCAGATAGTGCGTCTAAGAGCCGCCAAACTTTTCTTCCGTCTACGAGGTCGAGTTTTTCGCACGTATTTTCCCATTTCGCCTTCTTCGCTTTGTCGACAACGGCCCAGACTTCAGCCGTCAGTCTGTTGTACGCCCTACGAGCTTCGGGTGTCTTCAGCCTAGCGGCCTTACGGAACTGCCAATGCCTTCTTTCAAATCGAGGTTTGCCTGCACCAAGCACAAATTCGATGAGGATTGGGAGATGATCACGCCCAACTTCCTTTAAAACCTCCAGTCTGTGCTTCGACTCTAGGTCAGCGGATATAAGCGTTAGATCTGGGCGGGACTCCGTGGTGCGTCCCGTGTGCAGTAGTGTCGGTTCACTGTCTGCGTTTTGCAGCCTGATGAGATTCGTATTAATACAGACATCCTCGATATAGCGGCCTGACGCGTTCCGTTCGGCATAGCCCTAGTCAGGAGAATGTGCGTTAAAGTCTCCTGCTATGATCGTTCTTCCAAAAATGGCATCTTCCCCAACTGGAAGTGCGATTGGATATTTGGGCGTATTATAGACGTTCGTGATTGTAAAGCCAACTTCGCCTTTGAAAACTCTCACAGTGAGAGTATCAGTGTTGCTGTAACACTTAAATTCGAGCAGCTCCATCGTTAAATCATTCCGGACCGCTGTGGCAAGACCACGACATCGCCTGTTACACTTGCAATGGTATAGCGAGTAACCAGTGATATGAAACGGCTTCCCCTTAAGGAGCGTTTCTTGCAACAGTGCTACATTTACTTTTCGTTCGTGGAGTATTTTGGTTACTTCGTGTGCCTTTTGCCTTATGCCACAGACATTCGACTGTAAAACTACCAGGGCCTGTTTAGGATAGCCCTTCGCACCCATACAAGGACGGCCAGTCACCGATTGACCGCTTGGACATGGCCTGTAGTTCGTCAACATGCCTCTAAGAGGGAAAATAGCCAACCGACCCGACGTACCACCATCCGTCGAGAAGGGGTTTAGAAGGTCCTCTCCGTGACCTGCTTTTTTCGATATATTAACCATAGAATAGAGAGGGTGTAGGCATAAATCTTTAACCAATTGAGGACGGTCCGTGTGCGATCCGCCCCTTGCCCAGAGGGTCTTCCTGTCTTCGGCGTTCCTAGCCGGGCACTGTTGGGTATGGGCCTGCTCCCTCACCCAGCACCGGGCCTCTCGATGAGGCCATGCCCATCCCTTCAGTTGTCCGGAGGGTTCCAGTGCATATGTTTGGCGATTTCGCCGGGGTTAGTCAGTTTCAGGTCGCAGCCACTTCCGCAACCCTACTTATCTCCCGGGCCCCGTAAAAGGCCAACCCCTTCTGACAGGGATGTGTACTATATATATCCAAAAGCTATATCGATTATTCAAGGGGCTTGCGCACTCGTCTGGCGTACCGATGTACAGGGGTTCGAATCCCCATGAAAAAGCATGGATTTGTTTCCGCGGCCAAGAGTAAGTCAGAAGTCCATCCAGCTCAGAATGGATACCTGAACTTAGTTAGGGAAACAAAGGCAGCTGGGAAATGGGTGAAACCATCATTGTGTCGTGGCCTGTGAACGCTGCGTCAAATGCAAACATGCCGTTATGGTCTGCTGACGCAATAATCTTCTGTATAGGAGTGTCTGTATACATAATACAAGAGTATAACTTTTTTTACAAGACGTAATTGAAGGAAACGTTTAAAAGTAGTCATTAAAATGTTATCTTTGTAAGCCTTTTCGACATTTAAGAGTTACATTCTAGTATGCTGTTCTATGGTATCTTTGTAAGCCTTTTTCGACATGTAAGTGTTACATTCTAGTATGCTCATCTATGGTATCTTTGTAAACCTTTATCGACATGCAAGTGTTACATTCTAGTATGCTCTTCTATTTAAGACTATGTTTTGTCCATGTTTGTTGACTTTGTATATTGTTCCGAATTTAAACTAAAAATCCATGAACAAACAATGCATGAACAAACAATGCAGTCCAGTATAATTCTATTTGTCTCTTCACACTGACAAAAAATTAATATTGAACATATAATTTTTTTTACATTTTGTAAACAATCATATAGCATGGCACGCCAGCAAGTAATTGGGATCATAGCGCTTGATTTACAATTAACATAATATACATTTTTATAACGCAGTATGAAATCAAATAGAAAATAATCATTTTTTAAAAATCCAAAGAAATGAAGACATCAGTGGTATACGTGAGCTACACTTATCAATTATTGAAATGTTTTACAGTTCCTTCTGTAAGCAAAGTCAAATAAATATGTTTGAGTCTAATCCTTGATGCTTTAATATAAGAAACGATATTCATGTGAAATGATAATAAGAATCCCATTTATTTAATATAAGAACAGATATTCATGTAAAATGATAAGAATAATTATATTAATTGAGAAATGAAAAGAGGAAACATTTTAAATATGTATAACAGGTCTTAAAAGCAACCAATTAAAATGTTTGTCTAAAGAAGAGTGTAGCAGAGAAAACTTTGAGTAGATAACAAGAAATTCAGTAAGATAAGAAATTATGGCAGAAGATGGACAATTTGCCAGAAATGTGTGATTGTAAAGGCGTCAATGAAGTAATTAGCAGACTAATATAGTCACGTGTTTTTGCCTAGCTGCTGAATTGTTATCTTTAATTTTTTTTTAATAGCTGTTTGTTTGTTTGATAATTATTGACTTTATGAATATGACAATTATAAATATATGTATTACCCTTTACAGGAGTAGAGAGTTAAAGTAATCAAGAAGAGAGAAACACGAGCATATACTAGAGTCTTCGTCGCAGTAACTGTTAGGCAAAGTAGAGAGTTAAAGTAATCAAGAAGAGAGAAAACACGAGCATATACTAGAGTCTTCGTCGTTTTAACTGTTAGGTAAAGGCAGATTTAACAGTTTTGACTTTTACGATGCAGACCTATGAGGGAGATAATTTTATTTATAAATTGTGTTTTCAGAAGTAATAAATTCAAATGCTAACAAGAAGATATTGTAAGCTGAGCTGTAAGACAGAATTCACCACTTGAATAAACGTGGGAAGGACAAAGTAGAGGTTTGTTTACTGATGTGAAATAGTACTGGATCAATTTTATCATCTTTCAA
>CALYLW010002101.1:42500-69036 GCA_944989445.1 Ampullaceana balthica
GGGGGCCTATCCAGCCAGTGTACCTTTAGATAAAATGATTGCTAGCAGCTAATATAAGACGGCAACGAGAGCTCGACTAGAGTTGTCAATTTAATATATATATATATATAATATTTTTTAATAATTTATGTTAATGTTTGTTTTTTTTTGTTGAGCCTTCTCGTCCATGAGGGGCATCCACCGATCATCGTCTGCGTTTCCTACAAGGGCATAGGCTACCTACGAGAGACCTCCAGGCATCTCTATCCTGGGCCAGCTTCTCCAGGATCTTCCATTCATGGTCAATTCTCTTGATGTCTGCCTCCTATTCTCAGCGCCAATTGGTTCTTGGACGGCTTCTTTTCCGCTTACCCTGTGGGTTCCATTTCAGGGCTTGCTTTGTTGTGTTAGGAGCAGGTTTTCTTAGTGTATGACCAATCCACCTCTACCACTTCTGGAGAATCTCTTCCTCAATGGGCTTCTGTTTTGTCCGCTGCCACAGTTCTTGGTTGCTGATTTTGTCTGGCCTGTGAATTCTGAGAATCCTTCTTAAACAGTTGTTGATGAAGGACTGGATTCTGGTCAAGTTTACAGCCGTTGTTCTCCATGTCTCGGCTCCATATAGCAGCAGAGGTTTTACCATAGCGTTAAAAATCCTTACTTTTAACTTGCTGCCTAAGTTGTTAGAGACCCAAACATTCTTGAGTTGCTGGAAGGCTGCTCTTGCTTTTCCGATCCCTATTTTGACGTCCGCATCTGTACCACCTTGTTTATCTACCACGCTGCCAAGGTAAACAAAACTGTCCACCTCCTCAAGGGCTTCTCCTTCAAGCATAATGGGTGATGTACTGGTGGCATTAACCTTGAAGATTTTATTCTTCCCTTTGTGAATGTTGAGACCCATGCTAGCAGAAGTGGCTGCGACAATGTTTGTTTTCTCCTGCATCTGTTGTTGGGTATGCACATACCCAATTTCTGTTAATGAGCCTATCAAATCAGTTGTTTTGACTGTTAAGACTATCGTGTCGGAAATAGAGTTCATTTTAATAGATGATATTTTATTAATGTATCATATTTTCAGCAATTCATGTATACCTTTGTCCACATTTATTCTAAAATATGCTAAGTTTGGGGGCCCCTAAATCATCGGGGGCCCCTGGCTTTAGCCCGTTCAGCCCCCCCCCTTAATCCACCATAGTAAGTAACCACATATTTATTAGGTATCACCAAATTAAGATAATATTGTTCTTATGCATCATCTTTTTGTTATAAATACGGTGGTCAACACATCAACGTTATATCTGCTTCTATTCCCTTCCTTGTTATTCCCATTATTATCCTCATCTCTACTGGCAGTTTTACTGTGTCCTGTTTAGTCATTTTTGTTGTTGTTGAAAATCTTCATCTATACATCAACATGGTTTATTTATAACTGTTTTTGTTCATGGTTTAATTCACCTATAGTCTACTATACTTTGTAATTATATTGCCATGACGACAAACGGATGTTTATGTGCTGATAACGACTAGCCACTCCAATTTCCTGACGTGAAGTGTTTCACGTGTTTTTATATTTCAGTTTTCCCTGTCTTTATATTTGACCTTAAATTAAAATCATGTAGTTAGTGAACGTTCGTTGTTACACTGTAAACTAGGTTCAGTTAATCATTTGGCATCTAGGATGTGATCTTAATGTAGTGAGTTAAATGTAATGAAGATACCTTAAAAGTAACGTAGTGAGATGAATGTAATATAGTTAATTGACATTACTATAGTCTGTTGAAAATATTGTTGTGGTTAAAAGTATGTAGTGAGTTAAAGTAATGTATTGAATACAAGTAATGTAGTGAGTTAAAGTAATGTATTGAATACAAGTAATGTAGTGAGTTAAAGTAATGTATAGAATACAAGTAATGTAGTGAGTGAAAAGTAATGTATTGAACACAAGTAATGTAGTGAGTTAAAAGTAATGTATTGAACACAAGTAATGTAGTTAGTTAAATGTAATAAAGGGATTTGAAAGTAATGTAAGGAGTACACAAATAAAAAGAAATATATGACATAAATTTAAATACATCGACTAATATATTTAGTTATGACCCTGGCAAATATCAAACTAGTTTGTCCTGTAGTTGAAATAATGCATTTTTGATGGAAACGGTTGGTTTTTAAAAAAATGATTTTGTTTTAGACCTTGATCATGTCATGAAAAAGACTAATTTAGATTTCTATTTTGTGTGACTGGCTAAAGTTATAAACGGCCTTAACGCTTATATGGACATCTTTCTTTTCTGTCGTAGAGTCGTTCATCCACGATATATCACAGAGTATTACAAGAAGCCTTTAAAAAAATTACTTGCTTAAATTTATTTATTTTTCGTACAAATTTTAATATGCGTACGTTTTATTTTTCTAGTTATTTAAACTATTTATTTCAAACTTAATTTATTCATCTAATTTTTTAAACACGTCATTCTTTACGTATCTTGATGTGAATGAACATATGTTCATTATGTCGTTGTTAAAATGTTTAATTTTATGTCTTTTCTCTTTAGATTTTATATACATTTTTCTTTATGTTATAATGTTTCATTAAAAGTATAAGAGATTGTTAAGTATTGTATTCTGTTAAAATTGGCATAACACAAACATAATATATTTAGTTCTCTTTACACAACAATTTTCTTTTGACTTTACATTTTGTGTATATTGTTTAACTGTATGATACGACACATTATGTTGTGAATCGTTATGTTTTACTAAAGTACGTCACATTATTCCTTATACATGGTATTTGTCTTTTTAAGTGAAATGTGCTATGGTTTTAAGAGATCGATGAATGTATATTTAACTAAATAAAGAAATACAATGATTTTAAAATGTAATTGGTGCAAAATCCACACAAAATGTGGTAACTTGTATATTGATAGCTGCCACAATCCACACAAAATGTGGTAACTTGTATATTGACAGCTGCCACAATCCACACAAAATGTGGTAACTTGTATATTGATAGCTGCCACAATCCACACAAAATGTGGTAACTTGTATATTGATAGCTGCCACAATCCACACAAAATGTGGTAACTTGTATATTGACAGCTGCCACAATCCACACAAAATGTGGTAACTTGTATATTGATAGCTGCCACAATCCACACAAAATGTGGTAACTTGTATATTGATAGCTGCCACAATCCACACAAAATGTGGTAACTTGTATATTGATAGCTGCCACAATCCACACAAAATGTGGTAACTTGTATATTGACAGCTGCATGGGTCACATCGAATAAAAGATTATAATTCTTGTAAAACTAAAGGCTGTATTGTTTTTAAAGTGATGTATTGCTATTTGAGGCGACACGATTCTTTCATAATGTATTTAACTTCCTTGTAAAGTCAATGTTTCTCAAACTTTATAGTGGTCAACATGTAGATTCACTATGAGGTCAAATTTCAATTGGGTGTCGAAATATCAATTTAAAGAAGTATTTGATGTTGTTTTTCTGACATTAGACAGTTGAGAACCAAGTGAACAAAAACATTGAGACTAATAAGAGAATACGTCTAAAAGTGCAGGTATAGCCTCTAACTCCTGATTTCAAAGATGTTCTGAATGTGTTTGTCTTATTGTCTTATTGTTGTTGTTGTACATAGATGCTCCCATACATTTCTGATTTGTTGTAGCTAGGCTATTCGTCAATCCAGTATTTTAAATTTTTGTTCTCGATGATTTTGATGGCGAAGATTTATATCCTTTTCCGCCAACAGTATCAGCCATCTTTATTATGTTAGATCAACTCTCGTGCAGGTTAAAGGCATGGTCTATAGCACGCCCCCGAGAACACAAAGTTGGGAAATATGTGTTGTTACATCGTCTACTGTCCTTTATAACTGCCAAGTGGATGCACTTGAACCTTGTTTTATGTGTAGTCTTAGTGAGTTGTTCATTTCAGAGACGTTTAGCCAGAGGCGTGGCTGACGTGTGGGTGAGGGATAGACACTCATATCGCAATGGTCGATTATCGGACTTTTTACCCATATGTCAAGAGTAACGATGGGACAATGCTGGATAAATTATTTTCTTCTAATAGAAATGAATCGACAGACAGGGGATGAGGCGCGCTGATTTCGATCCTTCTGACTATTTGAACTAAGAATATCCAATAGCCTTGGTGTTTATAAAAAAAAGTAAAGTCATTAGTCTGAAGTTTTGAATGGTTTGTGTGAATAAGTAAATGTGTAAACTTTAAATTAAATGAGTTACTTAAATCACGATTTTGTTTTCTTTGTTACAAAGATTTTGTAATTTCTTTTATTCAAAGGCAATAAACGACTTTCACACCTTAAAGTATATGCTGGGTGGTTATTAATAGTTTTTTACTCCTATTAAAAGAAACATACAAAATTATCCCCGTTTTACCGGTAGCATTTACAAATGTTATAGCAGAAAGTCTAATCAATCCAAGTAGCAAATGTTTGTACAATTATAAAATGTGCAATACAATTTGTAATAATTTGTTTGTAAGGATGCCGACATTAGTTGTTAAGGAACGACTTTGTTGTACGTGTGCCGCCACTGGTTGTAAGAGAAACGATATTTGGTTTTAAGGGTCCTAACACTGGTTTTAAGGGTGCCGACACTGGTTAAGGAACGACTTTGTTGTACGGGTGCCGCCACTGGTTGTAATAGAAAAAATATTTGGTTTTAAGGGTCCTAACACTGGTTTTAAGGGTGCCGACACTGGTTGTTTAGGAACGACTTTGTTGTACGGGTGCCGCCACTGGTTGTAAGAGAAACGATATTTGGTTTTAAGGGTGCCGCCACTGGTTGTAAGATAAACGATATTTGGTTTTAAGAGTCCTAACACTGGTTCAGAGGCGTCACTAGGGTTGGTGTCACCCGGGGCGGTAGCTCATTGTGTCACCCCTTCACACTGAAGGGGCCATCAATAAATGACGTCACGTGAGGATGCCAATTTTTACCCCACCATCCCCCAGCTTCATACTTATACCCCCACCCCCTCTTCACGATATGACGTCACAAAGTTGCGCGTTTTTTAAACCCACCCCCTCGTCACACATCGTCACCGATGCGTGACCCCCACACCCTATTAAGGATTAAAAGGGGGGTGCTGAACGGGCTAAAGCCAGGGGCCACCAATAATTTAAAGGTACTCCAAACTTATTATAGTGTATAATAAAGATGCACTCAAATGTTTGTATGAATCCCTGAAAATTCCTTGGACATTCATACGGCAATCCTGCAAATATGAGTAGGAAGTATAAGGGAAACTAGGCTATTCTTCGTGAGAAGTGCAGTGTTGCTCATTATGTGCCGTGCACAGCTCATTCCCTTAATTTGGTTGGGAAAAGTGCAGCAGGTTGTCCTGATGCAGTCAGATTTTCTTTCTTCTGCAAAATCTTTATACCCGGCTTGTTGCATCTACTCATCGTTGACAGGTACTTTAAAAACACATGAAATTGATACATGTTAACAAAGCCTTGTCTGACACAAGATGGTCAGCCTGACATGATGCAGTAAGGTCTGTTAATAACTTATATCATGCGAGTATCGCAGCACTGGAAGAATTAGCAACAAACGAAAATCAGCCACGTGACTGTCTACTTGAAGCAGAAGGATTTCAAAAGGAACTTGAACAACTGGAAGTCGCTATTTTACTTGAAATTCGGGAAACAATTTTAGAAAGGAAGTCTCTCATTGAGTTTGTTAAAAGGCAGCATTCTTAATTTGATTCCTATGAAGACAAAGGAAAGGACAAGTCCCATGGTAAAAAAAAGAGTATGAACAATCTTCAATGCTATCAACAAAAGAAAGATAAAAAAAGGGCGTCAGTTTGATAAAGGGACATCACCATAAACAGTATTCTCCCCGAGACAAAAGTTTTCAAGGTTGAGGTATTTCTGGTAATCATTGACAAAATTTATTGAGCCCTACAACATCGGCTAGGCCCATGTAAAGACATCCATGAGAAATTTGGCTTTCTTACAAACCTATCTGAGCTCAGCAACTTTGCTATCCGATGGGCAGCAGCCAAGATAATGGAAGAATATTGAAGTGATTTCGAAGACTGCTTACCTTCAGAATTAGTCCGATTTTTCAAACCTCTTAAAAAATGTTATTGTCCAGGCTCAGGGTAAGGGTAAGGAAAAGGAAGTACCCCAATGCCAGACTCAAAACACGTGCACAGAGAGCTAAACATTTTGCTGATTTTGAATGATCTAAATTTCACACAGCTCTTTACAAATGTACACATCGCACTTCTCATCTATCTCTCAATGATGACATCAAACTGCAACTGAGAGCAATACTTTTCAAAGTTGAAAAGAATATAAAATGAGTTAGAATTTGCATGGGACAACAAAGACTGATTATGCTCTCTCTAATGAGCATTGAAAAGGAACTTACTTGTAAGCTTTCTTAGCTTTACTGACTTGATTGATAACTTCACCATGAGAAAAATTCGCAAACGAAAGTTGTAGGTTCAAATAATAATAATACACATTTTTCAATATTTTTTTAAATTTTCAACTAGAGAAAGCAATTCGTTACTCCATGAAAAAAAATATTTTAAAAAAAAATTAAAAAATACGGAACAACGCGTAATATTATTCTTTATGGGGGGAGTGTTCGTAACCACGAAACAGCGTAAGTCGGGATGGGGACCGTCGTAACCGGGGGACTACCTGTATATAAACATGCATCTATCTCACACCTTTAATAAATATATATATAACAAAATATTAACTCAAAGACATTGAATTAATAATTTTCGTCTAGAAAAAACATCAACAAAGAAAACCCATCTTTTGATTTTTTTCGGGTGGGGGGGGGGATAAAAATCGTATCCCCCCCACAACCCCACTGTGGAGGGGGGGGAATCGTGAGGTGGGATTCGTCCATGCTGTCGATGTGTCAAAGCCCAAATAGCTTTATATCTTTTAAAACATAAGACACTGCCTCTTTCATGTCCAGCCTTTTTTAAAGATCTCTCAGCTGCTACGTTTCTTTTCTTTTTTTCCCCTAATTCGTTTTAATGTTGTTTGTGTGTTGGGACTGTTTTACTATTGCAAGTTAACTGATATTTTTTAATAAAAAGTTTTCGTGTTTAACGTATTTCTTTGTATTTCTATAATTTCTTTCTAGATGAAAAAAATGTGTCTCCATTTTGTGTACGACATAAAAATCGTACACAGTAAAATTTTAGGCTCGGGTGTCACCCCCTGATGGGTGTCACCCGGGGCGGCCCGCCCCCCCTCGCCCCCCCTAGTGACGCCACTGCACTGGTTTTAAGGGTGCAGACATTGGTTGTTAAGGTAACGATTTTGTTGAACGTGTGCCGCCACTGGTTGTAAGAGAAACGATATTTGGTTTAAAGGGTCCTAACACTGGTTTTAAGGGTGCCGACGTTGGAATTAAGGGTTTCAACAAAGGTGGTTTGTGTGCGGACTCTTCGATTTTATATTATACAAGTCTTTATTTATAACATAGAATACAAATAGCAATCCCAACTTGAATTATGGTACACACCTAAGTACTTCTACATTTTATAACTATACACCTAAGTACTTCTACATTTTATAACTATACACCTAAGTATTTATACAACTTATAACTCTACACCTAAGTACTTCTACAACTTATAACTCTACACCTAAGTACTTCTACAACTTATAACTCTACATCTAAGTTCACACGACTGACTATCCCCATTCCTAGACGACTACCATTCACGTTGTCTCTAATAACGACAACACGCTAGCTACCTCTATGCGTGACCACAGATGCCCTGTAACGCTCTAGTAAAGTTCTCCCTAAGATGTCTATGCTCTCTATTGTTATCTATTGTGTGTCTCCCCACACCACACTTTATATAGGTCGTCTGTCCTCATAAACAATCATTAATCGACTAAAACTTGTAACTATTATTTATTGTGTGTCTCCCCACACCACACTATATATAGGTCGTCTGTCCACATAAACCATCATTAATCGACTAAAACTTTTAACTATTATCTATTGTGTGTCTCCCCACACCACACTATATATAGGTCGTCTGTCCTCATAAACCATCATTAATCGACCAAAACTTTTAACTAGTATCTATTGTGTGTCTCCCCACACCACACTATATATAGGTCGACTTTCCTCATAAACCATCATTAATCGACTAAAACTTTTAACTATTATCTGCACAGGTGAACTGTCTTCAGGACGAGAGTTCCCATTAAATGTCATTACATTTGTGACCAGTGATTGTCATACCTTGACATCGACATTTGTGACCAGTGATTGTCATACTTGACATCGACATTTGTGACCAGTGATTGTCATACTTTGACATCGACATTTGTGACAAATATCCTTATATCTTGACACCAACATTTGTGACCAGTGATTCTCATACCTTGACACCCAATTTTGTGAATGGGGTGAAATGTAAAATATTTTTTAATAATTTATTTTAGCTTTCAACAATAATCTATTTGGATTACTTTTCTGTGTGAAAAATGTAATGGTTAAAAAAACAAACTCAAGTTAAAGTAACAATTGTATTATTTTATGTAACTTATTTACTTTAAAAGTGACCGGAGGGAAGTGAATTGAATTAAAACTTTGTCAGTTCAACAATTTGTATGTTCGTTTCATTGCCTCTTTATTGTTTTTTTTTAAATTTTATCTTATTACCGGTGTCCGAATTAAACCTGCGGGCGAGTATGACCCATCTGACTGAACTGAGAATAAACGTTAATAATAAATATCCTTGCTTATTTGTTCAGTCTAGACGACAAATGAAGGCAAAAGTCGATGATTATTTATTGTTCAAAAAACAAGGATGAAGTTTTGTGAAATGTATACATAGAACTGCATGACGCCAAGCAATGAAAGTCAGAAACTTGAAGCTATTATTTATACATAGAAATGTATGACGCCAAGCAGTGAAAGTCAGAAACTTGAAGCTATTATTTATACATAGAAATGTATGACGTCAAGCAGTGAAAGTCAGAAACTTGAAGCTATTACGCCGACGTCCATCATCTCTAACAGGACCACCACCGTCATTGGAGCATGGAATGTACACACGATTTATGAGACTGGTAAAACAACACAAATAGCCACTGAGATGAGGAACAATAAAGTATAAACTAGGAATCAGATAAAAGAGATGGACTGGATGAGGACAGAAAAATCACAGGAGAGATGCTGTTTTTTAAAGACGTATGCAATACAATGACATCGTTTTGTGTTGAAACTTGCATTTTATAAAAGTTTGAATTTTGTTAACGCGTTGGTTTTTATGGTTTATATAAATAAGCTATGCAAGACGGAAAGAACGAGCAATTCTTGCATTATAAACAAGGAAAGTATTTTTCATCCCTATGTCTATCAAAGTGTTATAATAAAATGTGTATGTGTTGTCAGTGTTGTATTTTCCAATTTGAATTTATTGTCTAATGTATCATTACTACTTTCCACTCTGTTTTATATCGTCTTGTTTTTTTAGTTAGTGATAACATTATGGTGTTACGTTTTTTGTACGTTTTATAAAGAGATTTTTATAACGTATGACGTTATTAACGTTTATATATTTTTAGATAAGTGTAAATGTATTATACGATTGTCTACATACCTTAGACTTACGATTGAGTTTTTCAAATGTAGTTATGTATTTTTGTGATACTAGTCAAATGTAAGCGAGATAACTGTTACAGCTAATGTTAAAACTAGATAACTGTTACAGCTAATGTTAAAACTAGATAACTGTTACAGCTAATGTTAAAACTAGATAACTGTTACAGCTAATGTTAAAACTAGATAACTGTTACAGCTAATGTTAAAACTAGATAACTGTTACAGCTAATGTTAAAACTAGATAACTGTTACAGCTAATGTTAAAACTAGATAACTGTTACAGCTAATGTTAAAACTAGATAACTGTTACAGCTAATGTTAAAACTAGATAACTGTTACAGCTAATGTTAAAACTAGATAACTGTTACAGCTAATGTTAAAACTAGATAACTGTTACAGCTAATGTTAAAACTAGATAACTGTTACAGCTAATGTTAAAACTAGATAACTGTTACAGCTAATGTTAAAACTAGATAACTGTTACAGCTAATGTTAAAACTAGAGGCACCAATTTTTTATTTGAGAAGTGCAAGCACCACTAATGTTACATTTGAAATAATTTGTTTATTATCGTTTCGACACTTCTAGCTCATAGCATAAATAAATGTTTATAAAGTCGTCTTTTGGTTGCATTAGTTTAATGTTAACACGGTTTTAAAAGTTCATCAGATCAGTGTAGTGATAGATTTTATTAAATAAGACTTTTTGTACAGACTTATGTCTGATGTTACAGATGTACATGTAAACTTGTTTGTATTTTATTTTGACTTCGTCGCTTTTTCGGTTTTAAACACATATAGCGTTTTTATTTAAATAATAAAGTTGGGTATCCATTAGCCTCAATATTAAACCACAAACAGTGTCAGACACTTTTAGATTTATCCACATAATGTAAAATTACTAACCACATATGCTTTTCTATAGCCGCACTATGACGTCACATTTATAAGTTCCCCCATATGATGACACATTCACCGATGATATAAGAAGATTGATTTGTTTAAATATCACACACTGAAACAATCACAGTACAAGTTTGTCAACACTGATGTACCGAAAAAACTGTTTCAACCAGAAATTGATATATCATCCGCATGTTACCACACACCACAATAATGTACACCCCTAAATTTGCATATGACCACACCAACCAGGTGTTTTCATATCAACAAACATTTCCGTTTTTGTAAATACATTTATAAATAAACATAAACACACAAACAATACTAATATAAAACAGTCAAATAATTCATTTTTACTTGTTTATTTTGTCTTTTGAAATCAAAAACAATAAAATGGTAATCAATAAAATAAACTGTTTAAAATACTAACATAGTTGATACTTTTATAGCATTAAATATTAAATTTAACTTAAAATACAACAATGTCCATATGTAAAAGAAAGGAAAGTATTAAAATATAACAAGAAATTATAATACTATTACAAGATGTTACATGTTTGTTGGTGGTGTGGGTACCGATATTGAAGATGAGAGTGTACATGAGGCGTGTTGTTGGTGGTGTGTGTGCCGATATGGAAGGTGAGAGTGTACATGAGGCGTGTTGTTGGTGGTGTGGGTGCCGATATGGAAGGTGAGAGTGTACATGAGGCGTGTTGTTGGTGGTGTGGGCTGCTGATATGGAAGGTGAGAGTGTACATGAGGCGTGTTGTTGGTGGTGATAATTTGATGTATTAGAGTCTAATACAACTTTCAAAAACATGATTAAGTTTATATAGTCACAGTTTCAATAAGAACTTACTGTAATGAATAGAGAACAAAAGATATAGTGTTATTAATACATTAACTTACTGTAATAAATAGAGAACAAAAGATATAGTGTTATTAATACATTAGATGGGATTGTTGGAGATAGGGGTGCCAAAAATTAAGCTTGGGGCGCACATGGGGCGTTAAAATGGCTGTTATCAATGACAAGAAACAATAGTTTATATTAGTTATATAAATAGTCGCTGATTTATTTTAAAAACATAGATTAACAATTGTATGTGACTATGTTTTATTGACAAAAATAGTTAGAGGTGGGTGTGAAATATTTGTACTGGGGGCGCACATGGGGCGTGATAGAATGGGGGCGCACATGGGCGTGATAAACTGGTATTGGAGGCGCACATAGGACGTGATAGACTGGGGTGCACATCGGGCGTGATAGACTGGGGGTGCACATGAGCGTGATAGACTGGTATTGGGGGCGCACATAGGACGTGATAGACTGGGGGCGCACATGGGGCGTGATAGATTGAGGGCGCACATTGGCCGTGCTAGACTAGGGGCGCACATGGGCGTAATAGACTGGAGGTGCACATGGGGCGTGATAGACTGGGGGCGCACATGGGGCGTGATAAACTGTGTTGTATTTTATAGTCATTAACATTGGGTACAAGTTTTTAAAAAAATAGATTTTTAAACATAATAGTTATTTGATATCAACAGTTTATGAGTACATGAAATGGGTAAATTAAGGGTAAGTGATCCGACACTGATGGTAGGGGTGCCGAATTTGTTGTTGAGGGTGCTGACAATGGTAGTGAGGTGGATGCATTAAATGTGGTAGTGGTCAAGCTTTATTAAAATAGTGTCCATTTGATACCAGTTTGTATCAAGTCAAAATGTAAACAATAAAAACATTTTCTAGTAATAATTCATAAGTATATGGGAATGTAGGAGGTAGGGTGCCGACACTGGTGGTTAGGGCGCACATGGGGCGTGGTAGAGGGTGTTGTCTATTACAACAATCAACAGTTGATACAAGTTTGTATAAAGTATATAAAATATTATAACAATGTTTACATTATAGATAAAGACTTCCTGTACCGACCAGTGCCACTATAATTACTTCCCTCAGAGTTGACCCCACTGTGGACATGTTGGCGATACAACCAGTCACCATCATACCCCAGTGGGTGGACATGAGCCCCACTACTGCCTGGACATGTACATGTTGTGTACGTGTACTTGGTCCTATCACCACTCACCTTGTACATGTCTATCCAGTGTCCTACAGAGATCTGTTTAGGACATCCATGTGGATGTGATACTATCAATGTCAACTTGTCTCCACGTCCGCCATATTTGTTGATTACTTTATTACATAGATCAGCCCAGTGGTCCACCATCTTGTCCAGTTTGTTCAGTAAATCTACGTCACATGTCACACATTTCAACCAACACCTGTCTTCCTCAATGTTTGCCACAACCACCGTCCAGCTATCAAGAGTGACCAGTGGACTATCTTGTGCATCAAAGAACAATCTACACGAGGTGTGTCTCGCCTCAAGGTCATCAAACACCACGTGTGTGGCCGTGTTCATCCTTACCTTCCCCCACACTTTGCTGGGTGTGTCCGAGTGTTGACACTTGTGACATGGACAAGTTCCCTTGTTGTATCCAATGTTTACATGACTCACCATCCCAGTCCCTAGTCTCATGACGTCACGTCCTCTCTTGTCATAGAATGCATATGGTTGTTTGGTGTTTGGCCAAAACTCTGGTCTTTCTGTACTGGTCATTGTAACAGCTACCCTGACAGTGAGGTCAGCTACAGCTTTGATGTACTCAACTAGGAGGTTGTCATGGTTACCTTCAGGCAGGTGATTGATGTTAAAATCGATGACAGGTATAAACTGTGTGTGACCTGGATTCTTCTTGCAGCCAACAAGATGTTTGTGTAGATCTGCTTCTCCACCTTCTGACACCTGGGCTTCATGTGTACCTGACAAGGTCATCAAAGAAAGTACATTTTAATCCAAGTCTTACACCTGTCTCTCTTCTATTATCTCTGTTTAACTAGATTTCGTTAAGTATAATCTTTAATTTCCATAGATTTAAAGAGTAATTTCTGAGATGATTTGTTAGACAATAATTTATGTAAGAAATACAATGTGTAAATACTGGTATTATAAGCTAGACATTAAAATGGAATTAACTTGCATTTTTATTATGTTTTATAAACAATATAAAATATTTTAAATTATCTTTTGTATATTTTTATATCTAGGAAAAGTTAAATAAAAAAATAATTACCATAGAAAAGACTTGATTTATCTTTCATGTCACACCTGCCATCTTTGACATCTGTTTGTCTGTCATGTGTGTCAAATTGACATTGGCTGTGCTCTCGGCAATTTTCTGAAAGGAAAGTTTTCTAATATATTTCTTTTGTTTTAAGTATTAATAATAAATTATGTATTGAGACTTTCTCTCTCTCTTTTACTTATTCTCTTTATCAATCTACTTTTGTGTTGCTCTTTCTCATCGTCTTTTTCTCTCAGTTGATCTCTCTGTCACTAATTTTTTTCTGTGTTTCATTCTCTCAAACTTTCTCTGGTGGTCTCAATCTCTCTCCCCTTTCTCTTTCTCTCTCTCTCTCTCTATTTGTCTTTCTTCCCCTCCGTCTCTCTCTCTCTCTCTCTCTCTCTCTCTCTCTCTATCTCTATCTCTCTATTTCACTCTTATAATATTAACAAATTTAAAATAAAATTTAATAAAATAAAAATTAAAAAATAATTTTTAAAGCAAAACTCTCATATTTACTTTAAAATTATATAAAATTAACGATTTACCGTTGTTTTGCAATCTTTTCAGCTTTTCTGATACCAGACCGGATTTTTTAAAAGAATTCTGAAAATAGACAAATTAAAAAAAATTAGTTATAGTTTGAAAAAATAGTATTATTATCATTATCATTGTACCACAATTTAGTTTGCAGTAAATATATTGCAGTTCTTATTTGTTTTAATTATCGACAATTTGAGTGTATAGCTGCACGAGAAAAGAGCCGTGACATTAAATTACACAGTTTTAGTGGATTAACTTCATTTTCATTAACTGTAAGGCTGTAACTGTAAGGGAAATATAATCTCATAAACTGATTAGTCAATTGTAAACCATTATTATCCTTTACAATTTTTTTAAATAATTGATTTTAAAAAAAACATTATTATTTCTGTTAGTTATCTACTCAGTCAGTTAAAAATAAAATACAACGTTGAATACGATCGAAAGATTTTCAAGTTAATGTCAGCAAGTGAATTTCTTCCTTGGAGTAAGTGTATTCAGACGGCTCGTCTGTAGTCTGCAATAATTGTCGTTTCATTTTAAATGAATGACTACGATACATAAATAATGATCAATTATGATTACTGAGAGTGAATCCTTAATAAAAACAACTTGAGTAATACAATAAAGTTTAAAATAGTTTTAATCTCCAAATATTCAACATGATTTTTAAAAATTTCTATACGCTTTATAATATTCAAATAAAAAATATTATTGTTATTGGGTTATAATTAGTGTTTTAGTGTAGTCGATGACATTTTTAAAATCAGTGATTCCCTATGATTTTGTAATACAAAATATTAACAGGAAAAGAATAGCAGATTAATAACAATATTTATAATAAAAAAATTAATTTCATTTGATGGATGAAAAGCTTTCTATTATTTTTAATAATAACAAAATTTGAAAATTAAAAATTATATTTTGCTTATGTTGATAATTTTAATATGGTATTTATAAAATAATGTGTATGTGTTTTTTTGAAATTTTATTTCTATAACGCCTGGGTTATTGGATTTTAGTTACTATGGTTACATGAAGCTGAATATATAAATATATGTTTTGACATCCAAATAGTCAAATATGATAATCACTTAAATCATTTCTCGAAACCTTATAAACATTACCTTCTTAATTAAGATTTAATACATGTATAATATTTAATATTTAAAGAAATATTTTGAATGCGGTGGTGGTGGCACTAGTAGTAAGTTTAGTAAGTAGTTAGTAAGTAGTAGTTAGTAGTAGTAGTACTAGTAGTAGTTGTCGTAACTTAGTAATAGTAATGTCAATGTAGCTTGACTCTAATACTATAATCTTTTGTTTTTTTAGTCTTAGAATAAAAATCCTATGCTGACATACATTAAATTTTGCATGCCTGCTTATGTAAAAAAAATATAATAAAAAAAAATACTCCATTCTTTTTCTTTTGTTGGTACATGTTTAAAAGATTATAAATTTATAACATATAAACAGGGTATTTTGTTCGTTGAGGAAGGCTCTTTACCGAAACATTCACTGTTTTGTTACGTCCTGTCAGGCTAACTCATACCCTGTTTATATGTTATACATTTACTAATTTCTAAGCCTGGTTGCAGTCTCAACCCCATTATTTTTTAAAGATTATACCTAATTAATTTATCAAGTTAATATATTATTATTTATATATTAACGATCTGTATAAATTATAAAGGTAAAGTGATAACAAATATACGTATAAGAAAAAAGTGACTAAATTATTCAATTTAATTATTATCTTATCTTATCTATTTCAGACGCTCGTTCTATTCAGAAGTTTATTGCGTCATACGCTTATCTATGGTTTGTGTTTAGTGCTGCATTCTTATTAGAGTTTTAAAAGTTGATAAAGTGTTGACTTTAACCCATTCCAGACCCGAATTCCGGACGGGAAGAACAAAAACTTGTATGGGTTTGTTCTTGCATACGGAATAAGAAATGTGTTTTTATCCTTATTTCTATCTGAGGGTTGTATTAAGTTATCTTTGTGTTGTATTTCTAAATTAGAATTAATTGCCTTTTATTAGTATAGAGTACTACTTTGCTCTTGGTTCTTCTATCCTCTAGGGTTTCAAGGTTTTATGATTTAACTAATGGTGTTATTCTTGTCAGTTTTGAATATTCTCCAGTAATGAACCTGGCAGCTCTTTTCTAGTTTATCAATGTTTTCTTTGGTGGATGGGTCCCATACAGAAGATGCATATTCTAGTATAGGTCTCACAAAGGTGAGGTAGCATTTTAGTTTCATGTCTTTATTACATTTGTAAAAGTTTATTTTTATAAAGCCTACAATTTTATTTTTATTTTTTAATAACTTCATTGATATGGGGAATCCATGATAGTTTATCATTTATTATGACTCCTAAGTATTTTGCATCTTTAGTTTGTGTTAGTTCCTTTCCATGAATGAAATATTTTGAATTTATGTGTTTATTTTTATTTTTTTTGTTACTCTTATCTGTTGAAAACTTTCTGGGTGGAAACTCATACTCCAGTTAATTATTTACTATTAATAATAAAACAATAATATTAATTAAATAACCAAAAAATGAAATATCTCTATAAGTCTAAGTCTAAGAAAAGAGAATTTACTAATATTAACATTCAAATTAACTAGGTTCAATACATAAAATATCTTATTAAGATTGTTACACTATTTTAAACTAAATTTGTATAAATACTTAAATATCAAAATCTTCATTGTATTGGTGCTTGGTCCTATTCATATTCATTTGACATAATTTTAATTGTATTGTTGCTTGGTCCTATTCATGTTCATTTGACATAATTTTAATTGTATTGGTGCTTGGTCCTATTCATGTTCATTTGACATAATTTTAATTGTATTGGTGCTTGGTCCTATTCATATTCATTTGACATAATTTTAATTGTATTGGTGCTTGGTCCTATTCATGTTCATTTGACATAATTTTAATTGTATTGGTGCTTGGTCCTATTCATGTTCATTTGACATAATTTTCATTGTCTTCTTACTCGTGATTGGCTTTTGTCTTAATTATATTAATACTATACTATATTATAAGCTGTGATTTTTCATTTTAAATTAATACATTTAAAAAACATTATTATTTAGATCCTAATTACTATGTGTATTGTAGTATTCATTTGTACAATTATTAAATACTATGAATTTGTTCTCCTTTTAAAAAAAACAAACAAATTCGCAGATAAGAGTAAAAATGTGATCTTGTTATTAATATGCACTTAAAATACATTATAATTACATTAGTTAATTTAATGTAATATTACATGACATATGCATTAACCACAACAACCATGTTTTAATATACACTAATTTTTTTTAAAAATTATAATGTAAGATTGAATCATTATTATTTTTGTATTATAATTATAAATGTCTATACGTACATTAAATTTATCCATTAAAATGTTTGTATAACCACAACAAGATCATATAACAAAGTGTCAGGGAGAGATACTGTGAGGGTGGGGTGTCAGGGAGTGATACAGTGAGGGTGGGGTGCCAGGGAGAGATACTGTGAGGGTGGGGTGCCAGGGAGAGATACTGTGAGGGTGGGGTGTTAGGGAGAGATTCAGTGAGGGTGGGGTGCCAGGGAGAGATACTGTGAGGGTGGGGTGTCAGGGAGAGATACAGTGAGGGTGGGGTGCCAGGGAGAGATACTGTGAGGGTGGGGTGTCAGGGAGAGATACAGTGAGGATGGGGTGCCAGGGAGAGATACTGTGAGGGTGGGGTGCCAGGGAGAGATAATGTGAGGGTAGTGGTGCCAGGGAGAGATACGTGAGTGATACTCGTATCAGAAAGATAATTAATATCGGGGATTATATGATAGTGCTTAAAAAAAAATATAAAAAATATTTTTAAAAAATATTTAAAAAAATTCAGCTGGAAATACTTTGAAAATTTATTAAATGCTATAGTATATAGAATCACAACTTAACTTGACATTATTTGATATTGAATTTTTTTATTATTTTTTCTTCAAAATATTTGACGTTAAGCTATGAATTTTTACAAACGTATTTCTTCTGTAGTAAGTGTTCAGCTCTTGTCTCAGTGTCTTTAAATGTGTCTAACGAATTGTTTGGTATAACTCGGAAACTAAAAATACTCTGACCAACAAACTACAGAAAAACAGATGGTTAAGAAACATCACATCATTATTTGACACAAACCTCCTGCCAGTGACGTAGTTAATATTGGGGTGTCGGAGTGTGGTACACATCTGGTGAAATCATTATTTGACATAAACCTCCTGCCAGTGACGTAGTTAATAGTGGGTTGTCGGAGTGTGGTACACATCTGGTGACATCATTATTTGACATAAACCTCCTGCCAGTGACGTAGTTAATAGTGGGTGTCGGAGTGTGGTACACATCTGGTGAAATCATTATTTGACATAAACCTCCTGTCTGTGACGTAGTTAATAGTGGGGTGTTAGAGTGTGGTACACATCTGGTGACATCATTATTTGACATAAACCTCCTGCCAGTTACTTATTTAATGGTGGGGTGTTGGAGTGTAGTACACATCTGGTGACATCATTATTTGACATAAACCTCCTGTCAGTGACGTAGTTAATAGTGGGGTGTCGGAGTGTGGTACACATCTGGTGAAATCATTATTTGACATAAACCTCCTGCCAGTGACGTAGTTAATAGTGGGGTGTCGGAGTGTGGTACACATCTGGTGACATCATTATTTGACATAAACCTCCTGCCAGTGACGTAGTTAATAGTGGGGGGTGTCGGAGTGTGGTACACATCTGGTGAAATCATTATTTGACATAAACCTCCTGTCTGTGACGTAGTTATTAGTGGGGTGTTAGAGTGTGGTACACATCTGGTGAAATCATTATTTGACATAAACCTCCTGTCAGTGACGTAGTTAATGGTGGGGTGTTAGAGTGTGGTACACATCTGGTGACATCATTATTTGACATAAACCTCCTGCCAGTTACTTAGTTAATGGTGGGGTGTTGGAGTGTGGTACACATCTGGTGAAATCATTATTTGACATAAACCTCCTGTCAGTGACGTAGTTAATGGTGGGGTGTTAGAGTGTGGTACACATCTGGTGACATCATTATTTGACACAAACCTCCTGCCAGTGACGTAGTTAATATTGGGGTGTCGGAGTGTGGTACACATCTGGTGAAATCATTATTTGACATAAACCTCCTGCCAGTTACTTAGTTAATGGTGGGGTGTTGGAGTGTAGTACACATCTGGTGACATCATTATTTGACATAAACCTCCTGTCAGTGACGTAGTTAATAGTGGGGTGTCGGAGTGTGGTACACATCTGGTGAAATCATTATTTGACATAAACCTCCTGCCAGTGACGTAGTTAATAGTGGGGTGTCGGAGTGTGGTACACATCTGGTGACATCATTATTTGACATAAACCTCCTGCCAGTGACGTAGTTAATGGTGGGGTGTCGGAGTGTGGTACACATCTGGTGACATCATTATTTGACATAAACCTCCTGTCAGTGACGTAGTTAATGGTGGGGTGTCGGAGTGTGGTACACATCTGGTGACATCATTATTTGACATAAACCTCCTGTCAGTGACGTAGTTAATGGTGGGGTGTCGGAGTGTGGTACACATCTGGTGACATCATTATTTGACATAAACCTCCTGTCAGTGACGTAGTTAATGGTGGGGTGTCGGAGTGTGGTACACATCTGGTGACATCATTATTTGACATAAACCTCCTGTCAGTGACGTAGTTAATGGTGGGGTGTCGGAGTGTGGTACACATCTGGTGACATCATTATTTGACATAAACCTCCTGTCAGTGACGTAGTTAATGGTGGGGTGTCGGAGTGTGGTACACATCTGGTGACATCATTATTTGACATAAACCTCCTGTCAGTGACGTAGTTAATGGTGGGGTGTCGGAGTGTGGTACACATCTGGTGACATCATTATTTGACATAAACCTCCTGTCAGTGACGTAGTTAATGGTGGGGTGTCGGAGTGTGGTACACATCTGGTGACATCATTATTTGACATAAACCTCCTGTCAGTGACGTAGTTAATGGTGGGGTGTCGGAGTGTGGTACACATCTGGTGACATCATTATTTGACATAAACCTCCTGTCAGTGACGTAGTTAATGGTGGGGTGTCGGAGTGTGGTACACATCTGGTGACATCATTATTTGACATAAACCTCCTGTCAGTGACGTAGTTAATGGTGGGGTGTCGGAGTGTGGTACACATCTGGTGACATCATTATTTGACATAAACCTCCTGTCAGTGACGTAGTTAATGGTGGGGTGTCGGAGTGTGGTACACATCTGGTGACATCATTATTTGACATAAACCTCCTGTCAGTGACGTAGTTAATGGTGGGGTGTCGGAGTGTGGTACACATCTGGTGACATCATTATTTGACATAAACCTCCTGTCAGTGACGTAGTTAATGGTGGGGTGTCGGAGTGTGGTACACATCTGGTGACATCATTATTTGACATAAACCTCCTGTCAGTGACGTAGTTAATGGTGGGGTGTCGGAGTGTGGTACACATCTGGTGACATCATTATTTGACATAAACCTCCTGTCAGTGACGTAGTTAATGGTGGGGTGTCGGAGTGTGGTACACATCTGGTGACATCATTATTTGACATAAACCTCCTGTCAGTGACGTAGTTAATGGTGGGGTGTCGGAGTGTGGTACACATCTGGTGACATCATTATTTGACATAAACCTCCTGTCAGTGACGTAGTTAATGGTGGGGTGTCGGAGTGTGGTACACATCTGGTGACATCATTATTTGACATAAACCTCCTGTCAGTGACGTAGTTAATGGTGGGGTGTCGGAGTGTGGTACACATCTGGTGACATCATTATTTGACATAAACCTCCTGCAGTGACGTAGTTATGGTGGGGTGTCGGAGTGTGGTACACATCTGGTGACATCATTATTTGACATAAACCTCCTGTCAGTGACGTAGTTAATGGTGGGGTGTCGGAGTGTGGTACACATCTGGTGACATCATTATTTGACATAAACCTCCTGTCAGTGACGTAGTTAATGGTGGGGTGTCGGAGTGTGGTACACATCTGGTGACATCATTATTTGACATAAAACCTCCTGTCAGTGACGTAGTTAATGGTGGGGTGTCGGAGTGTGGTACACATCTGGTGACATCATTATTTGACATATACCTCCTGCCAGTGACGTAGTTAGTGGTGGGGTGTCGGAGTGTGGTACACACAGTGGCGTAGTGAGGGGGGCAGGGGGAGCAAATGCCCCAGCGGCACTTTTCCAGGGGTGGCAAAATTCTAGTCTAAACTAAATTTCCTTAGTTTCTTAAAATGAACATTTTAAAAGAACGAGGAGTTTTTAAAAAAATCGAAATTAAAGAAAAGCCAAATAAGAAATTAATAAAAGAAATAAAGGAATAAAAGCATGTGCCAAAACTTCAAACTCCTTATTGGATATAAAATCTTCTGATACTAATACTACTGTAATAACAAAAGAGGCTAAATAGGCATGAGAACGTGACACTGATGTGCTGAAAAATTCGTTGATTCTTAAAATTTGACAGCCGCCCCTGTTGTAAAAATTTGAGGGGGGGGGGCGGTAAATTCATCGTTATTAATTAGCTAGTTGTTTAAAACGGGAAACTAAATTTTAATAAAAGAAAATAAAAGCCAAGATTTAAAAAAAATGAAAAGAAGTACTATATTAAAATACGATAGCGCTTCTAATGCCAAAACTTCAAACTCCATAATAAATCTGAAGTCTTCTGAACTAATGTTACTGATCTGGAAAACATAGTGGCTGACAGTATGACAATAATGTGCTGGTATACATAATTGATTAAAGTTTGATTTTAACGTAAGTGAACTACTGGAAAAAAATTGTTGGCGTATTTATATGGCTTATTTTAATATTAATGTCTTTTGTTTTTTGGCATAAACAATAATATGGAGACAATTACTTATCTAGTGGAATTAACACTTGGTACAAATAAATACAAAATTTGAGGTGTGGGGGGGGGTGGAGCGGAAAATTCCTCGTTGTTAATTAGCCAATTGTTAAAAACGTGAAAATAAATTTAAATAAAATAAATGAAAAGCCAAGATCAGTACTCAATAACTACTCAACATTACCAAACTTTTTTTGCAAATGGACAGGAATCAGAAATCGGATAAAAAGGAATATACTACTAATAAAGACCGACAATTAGTTGTTGTAAAAGAGAAAACACAGTGGCAAGAAGTTCTTGTTAGAATATTTGACATTGTTTAAATCCTGGCGAAATTGAATGTGACTTTATGAGGTTACAGAGAGGGCAATACTGTTGCAAATAAAGGCAAAACTCTGGAACTAATGCATTAGCTACAAAGTACGTTCAAGCGCTCCGTAACAGTGGGAAAAATGGGGTTAAAAAATTGTCATCTAAAATTCAAACTGAGCACATAACAATTTTAGGAGATACAGTTCACGAAAAATAATCTTTCTTCAACAACAAGATACCAAATATTGTTCTTTAATTGTATTTGATAGATTTTCATACATTTGACATAAGGATCAAACAAGTCCTTTTGTGTGATATGTAAAGATTGAAAATAAATAAAGTAGACCAGTGGCGTAGCTAGGGTCATGTGCGCCAGGGGACATGACACAAAATCGGCGCCCCTTGTCGGACCGAAAGGTTCTGGGGGCCCATTGAGCCCCTAAGAAAAATTTGAAATTTTCCTGTTTATATAGTTCATTTTCGAAGCTTCTTGTATTTTAATGAAATAGAATACAGACTAATAATTCTCTATACGATTGTAAACAATTTATTTGAAAACAAAAATACTCTACTAATTATATGATTAGACATAGTCTACAAAAAATTGATTTTCCTTTATTTAATTTGATTGTCGCAAACTCGTCAATCACGTTGTCAAAAATTAATATTCTCAAGTGTTTCTCTTTCGATGCTAAGGAGTGCAAGATCACTGGGACTATCTTTTCCAATTGAAGCACGTAAATAAGACAAAATAAGCTTCAGTTTGCTGAAGGACCACTCACAGCTTTCTGTTGAAACAGCAATTGTTAGAAGTGAAATGCGATTGACTCGAAAATACGTCATCTCCATATGAAACTATAAAACCAATAACATCCAAAAGAGTTTCCGATGTAACTTCAGTCCGGGTACTAAGAAGCATTTTTCAGTCTCTGAGTTATGTGCACAAGTCATGACCATTGACGTCAGTGTCGTAAAAATTAGCAAAATCTAAGCAATTTTAACGAAGTGTATCGACTTTTGTCTCACCAAGAAGAGTTTTGACGTCTTTTAAAAATCCAAAATTGTTGTTTAGATTTTTTTAGACGTATAAACCGTATTGATTTCTCCTGTTGGAGTTTATCAATTACGCTGTTCATATCACGTGCAATTCTTCTTCTGCAGAAAGCCCTGCATCTCTTGTTAATTCTTCAGGCATCATCCGATGTCGTCTAATCCTTCTGTCAACCTCGATTCCCCAAGTTGTGCATCTTCCTTTCTATTATCTACCGCAACCTGGCTCAAATTATCACGAATGTTAACAATTTCTTGCTCAAGTGATTCAAGATCAGATGCTGCTTCCTTGAAATTAACAGTAGGATTCTGCAACCGTTTCTTGACACGATCAATTTCCCCGAGTATGATGTTCCAGAAATTTAACAAAACTACGAATTTAAAGTTTAATATACCTGCCAGTCTGCCAGCAAAGTTTCTGCATCACTTCTGGTGTCAGGCGTCATATTTGTATGTTTTGATATTTTTTCCAACAGCTCTACCAGTTCATCTAGTGAAATCTAGTCCTTCATAAATTGCCTTAACAGCTTCTGATCGTGCACTCCAACGTGTTTCAGACTTCCTCTTCATTGTGATTGGCACAACTCTTTTTAATTCTTCCAAACGAGTTGTTGAATGAGAGAAAACAAAAATTTATACTTTCAACTGTTCAAAAAACGTGATAACAACTGGATCCTGTTGGTAAGTTTAAGCTGTGGTTATCACAGTTGATGAACAATGCTCTGTGATTTCTGGCACATATTCGGTGTTTAAGGCCGGATATATGCCCAGTCATTACAGCAGCATTGTCAGAACATTGTGACCGATAGTTGGCTAGAGGTATGTTATTAGATTCTAGTTTCTCCACGATAACTCTTTCAATGCTTGCTGCATCTTTGGAATGTATCTGGATTAAACCTAAAAATGATTCTTTGATGGCTTCTTTTTTAGTTTGAAAATCCACATCCACAAATCTGAGGACTTGAGAAAGCTATTCCCGGTGTCTTAGATCGGGTGTTGAGTCAAGTAACATACCGTAGTACTTGTTTTTTCTGATTTCACTCAACAGCTGATTCCTTACAGTCAATGAAAGTAGGTGGATAAATTCATTTTGGATTTCCGGTATAAATAAGATACTGACCCTGGATTTTCTCGGGAATCTTGTAAGTGCTTTTCTAACAGTGGATCGTACTGATCAAGTTTGATCACAGAGAGACAGGAAAGAGAGGTGGTGTCTGATGTTTAATATAAAAGGAATCCAACTTGCTTTGACATACCCACACAATCCCTTGAGAGGAGAGACCTTCTGTAAGCCAGTGGTTCTTTACCTTTTGAGATTCACGGACCACTACTAAAAATTGTGCTACTGCCGAGCTGGAAAGTTAAATATAATTATACTGTGTATATCTTATCTGTTGCACACGTCCCTTCTATACAGAAGATTATTGTTAGCTATAAGTAGTATACATGTTATTTAGTAAAGTTATACTAATATGCTACGTTTTGCGTGCTCCAAAAACAGTATTGTAATGGCTTTCTTTTGTAAAGAACAAATGTCATTTATATTAGTCTCATAGTCTTCTTATTTAATTCTACTTGCTAACTATAAAAAAACTTTAAGTCATAAACAGTAGTTTTGTATTAAAAAGACTGCTATATTATTTTATTTAGTACGAACGATGTTTTGTTTTTATTGTAAGCAATGCAGAAAATCCACTTTCACAAAGTTGCAAAGGGTAAAAGTATTTTAAAAGCTATCTGAGACAGTTCGGAGTACTCCAAAATTTCATTAAGCCCACTTTCTGATGCAACATATTCAAAGTGGTATCGCTAGTCAGTTCAATGAATTGGTTTAATTACGATGTTGGTACTTTTTATTTGATGAGACAATGTGTGCGAGATTAGGACTGGAAACCCACGAAAAACCACTGAACGTTAAAAATCACCAAAGTAGAATTAAAATTGGCCCTGCATTGATCGAATATGACCAGAAATCAAATTTGTCAACAGTTGTTTATTTATTTCAACATTTTCTGGTTTCTCGGTGATTTATATAATTGATCAAACATCTCAAAGTTACCTTGAAAATATCTTTTTCCAAAGATCAAGCTTTTTCGTAAAAGCAGACACTTTGTCACTGAGAGTAATATAATGTGTCTGCTTTCCTTGCCGAGTTGAATTAAGTTTATTGAGTTCTTCAAAAGTTTCAGCCAAATAAGCCAGAACAGCAACCCATAAGCTATGGTTCAAATGATCAATAGCTTTGAGTTTTTTATACAAGAAACTCTCTTACGTCATCACGTAATTCAAACAGTCTGATATAACCAGTGAATTTCAGTATACATCAGTAACTTTAGTGTTCAAGATTCATATTCGAACATAAGAAAGCAAAGAAATGAGAATTTAATAGACGAGCCTTGATAAAATTTAAAAACTATTTAGGCCAGATCAAAATTATATTTTAAGTCAGCGTTAATTCTTTTACTTGTTAGTCTTTCTCGATGAATCATACAGTGCGTAAATTTCATGCTTTGCTCGCGGACCACTGGCACATCTTCGCGGACAACTAGTGGTCCACGGACCACAGGTTGAGAACTACTGCTTTAAGCCACTCCTTTTTCTTGTCTTGGTCATTTTGGTTGCTTTTAGTGTCGTCTCTGTCTGTTCTATTAATAGAATCGCCTTTGTCTCTTACTGCTCCCCTACTCTCACTCCCAGTCTCTCCCAGTTTTTTTTTAAAATCGCCATCAGCAATCCTACATTGTGGATGTGTCATTTATTTATGAGTAGAATGGCGCCCCTTAACGCTCAATGGGGGCGCCAAAATCATGCTTGCCAACTGATCTGTAATGAATATATTTTCGGAGCTCCAAAATTCAAACTTGCAAACGTATTTGGGATACATTAGTTTACATCAAAACACAATTAAATAATGAGTTTTAATACTCATTTTGGCGCCCCCTAACGTGGCGCCCGGGGACATATGTCCCCCCTGCCCCCCCCCTCGCTACGCCACT
>CALYLW010002102.1:0-68976 GCA_944989445.1 Ampullaceana balthica
ATGAGAGTTATAATGGTGGAAAGTGAGATTTGATAAGAAGAAGGGATGGTATGATGGATAGTATAATGGTGATATTAGAATTATTAGAAGAATGGATAGGTGATATGGGGGGATAGTAAATGTGAAGGAGGAATTTGATAAGAAGAATTATGGTGATGATGATAGTATGGAAGTGGTTGGAAAAGGAGAATTTTGATAAGAAGGTATGGATATGGTGATGTTGAGATTTATGGTGATATTTAGTTGGTGTTGATTATGAGTGTGGATGGATAGTTATATTTGAATAGTAGAATTGTGTAAGAAGGAAATGGTGGTATGATGGATAGTATAAGGAGAAAGGTAGAATTTGATAAGAGGAAATGAGTGATGATGATGATAGTATAATGGGTGAAAAGGGAGGAAGTTGATAGGAAGGAATGGAGTATGGATGATATAGTATAATGGGGAAAAGGAGGAATTTGATAAGATGGAATGGAGGATGAAGATGATAGTATGAATGTGGAAAGGAGGAATTTTATAAGAAGAAATGATGGTGAGATGATTAGTATATGGTTATGAAGAAGTTGAAAAAGGAAGGGAAGGTGAATGATGGATAGTATAATGGTGAAAGGAAATTGATAGATAGGATGAATATGATGGATAGTAGAATGGTGGGAAAAGAGGGATTTGATTTAAGAAGGAATGGATGGTATGATGATATATGATTTTTTGAGTGGGAAAGAGGGGAATTTGAATATTAAGAAGGAAATGTACAGATTATCAACATCAGTGCACTACAGCCATGTATGTCCCTGGTCCGCCAATCACACCATTACATCCATGCATTATCATCAGTGTGCCAACTGACTAAAGCAGCGTGCAAGTAGTGTGTCCGCATAGTCTGGCCAATGACTACCGTCCTTTACATTCAGGATTATCACTGCAGCTGCGCACTACTGGCCATGTAGGTCCCTCCCTGGTCTCAGTGCCAAATCACTCCTTACCACTTTGCAGTATCATCATGCATGGTGGCACTACAGGCCGATGTACGTCCCTGTCGCCAACTCACTCCTTCATTCAGTTCTCATCAGATGGCGAGCACAGCTTACAGAGCCATGTATGTAGCTGTCCTGAAGTGTGGTCTGCAAATCAACATCCAGCACGCTCATTCAGATCTATCATCAGTGGGCACTACTGGCCATGTAGGCTCCCCATGTGTCTGCAAATCACCTCCTTCCATGTCGATGTCATCATCAGTGGCACTACGAGGTCCATGTAGGTCCCTGGTCTGTGTCGCAAATCACCTCCTCCTTACATTATCATCAGTGTTCGCACTACATGGCAACATGGTAGGTCCCTGGTCTGCCAATTCAATTCCTTCCTACAGTTATCATAGTCGCATGTAACAGGATGTAGTCCCTAGTAGGTCTGCCAAAGCACCAGTCCTTCCATCTAGTCATCATCAGTGGCAACTACAGCCATGTTGGTCCCTGGTATGTCTCTGCCAAATTCACTCCTCCTTGCAGTGATCAGCGTGGCAACTACAGGCCTGTGGGTCTGGTGCCAATCACCTCCTTCATTCAGTTTTGCATCAGTGGCACACAGGCATGTCGGTCCCCTGCTCTGCAGCACCCTCCTTAAATTCGTGTATTTCAGTGCATTAGGGACTGTAGGGCTCCCTCGCCGCCAAATCCCATCATACCATTCCGTTATCATCAGTTGGCACTCTCACAGGCAAGACTGTAGTCCCTCTGGCTGTCGTGCCAAATCACCATCTCTTACCATGTCGGTTATCATCAGGTGGCACTTACTAAGCCAGTAGGTCCCTGAGTTCGCCAAACATCACCTCCTGCCATGTCAGGTATCTCAGGTGGCTATGGCACTGTGGTACCTAGTGTTGCAAATCACCTCCATTTCCATTCAGTTATCTTCAGTGGCACTATCAAATGCGCACATAAATAGGCCATGTATGTCCGATCTAGGGTGTCCAATTCACCTCCTTGAACAACCATTCAGAAGGATTATCTAATCAGTGGTCAGCTACATACAGAGTATCGAGTGTCGCCATGTAGGTCCCTGGTGCTCTGCCAAATATCACTCCTTCGCATTCAGAGATTATACATGCAGTGGCACACACGGCATTGTAGGTCCCTGTGGTTTCTGTCAATGTCACCTCTTCCATTCGTATATCCTCAGTGCACATTCTAAGGCTGTAGGGGTCCTGCGGTCTGCCAAACTCACCTCCTGCATTCGGTACAACGAATCAGGGCGATACTGAGCCATATTGTATGTCCCAGGTCTGCCCAATCACTTCTGGTCCATTAGTTGTCGATCAGATGGCACTACAGGTCTGTAGAAATGCTGGCCTGCCAAAATCACCTCATTTCCGTACATTAGTTTTCAGCTGTGAGCACACAAAGGCCATTGTATGTCATCTGGTTGCTACATCACTCCTGCATTCAGAATTTGCAGCATTGGTCTACTGGCACATGATAGGTCACTGTGTCACTGCGCAAATCACGCGGGCTGGATTCCGTTTATTCTGTGGATCTAGCATCGTAGGTCGCTCGACATGAGTAGATCATTACTGCAGATTCGGTCTATAAATCTGTTGCACTACAGGCCTTGGTCTGTTCCCATGGTCTGCCAAATCACCTCCTTCCATTCAGTTATCATCAGTGGCACTACAGGCCATGTAGGTCCCTGGTCTGCCAAATCACCTCCTTCCATTCAGTTATCATCAGTGGCACTACAGGCCATGTAGGTCCCTGGTCTGCCAAATCACCTCCTTTCCATTCAGTTATCATCAGTGGCACTACAGGCCATGTAGGTCCCTGGTCTGCCAAATCACCTCCTTCCATTCGTTCATCATCAGTGGCACTACAGGCCATGTAGGTCCCTGGTCTGCCAAATCACCTCCTTCCATTCAGTTATCATCAGTGGCACTACAGGTCATGTAGGTCCCTGGTCTGCCAAATCACCTCCTTCCATTCAGTTATCATCAGTGGCACTACAGGGCCATGTAGGTCCCTGGTCTGCCAAATCACCTCCTTCCATTCAGTTATCATCAGTGGCACTACAGGCCATGTAGGTCCCTGGTCTGCCAAATCACCTCCTTACATTCAGTTATCATCAGTGGCACTACAGGCCATGTAGGTCCCTGGTCTGCCAAATCACCTCCTTCCATTCAGTTATCATCAGTGGCACTACAGGCCATGTAGGTCCCTGGTCTGCCAAATCACCTCCTTCCATTCAGTTATCATCAGTGGCACTACAGGCCATGTAGGTCCCTGGTCTGCCAAATCACCTCCTTCCATTCGGAATAATCCTTGGCTTTCCTTCACCATGAAAAGGTCGTGTTTATAAGACAACTATAATATTTTGACCAGATTACAACACTCAGAATTATCACAAAGCAATGTGTATCATGGCAATAAGCTCTCTATATTACATTAGCCGACTTAAAAATAAATTTTGACAGAGAATCTGAAGGGCCAGTCATGAGTAGCTATAAAACTAGAAAAATTAAATTTAAAAAAAAACATTCACAAAAATTTTTACCACATTTTTTCCAGCAAAGTGGCACACAACGGTAGCCTGTCAGGTGAATTTAATACAAAAAAACTTGAGTATGGCGAGGATGTCCTAATTCCCCACCCTGAGTGTTTGATGGGGTAACAAAATAAGTTTACGTAACTTAAGGAGGAGTATTTCAATAAAAACTAACACAAACTTTCGGAATTCTGGTATTAGCAGATTTTTGCTGGCCATCCCAACCCTTAGAATACAAGGCATATAGAAGAGAGCCAAGGGCGGGGCTAGAAAAAGAGTTGGACTCAAAATAAACTACAAACAAGGTTTATGTAGGGTCACAGTGGTGGTACCGATGGTCACGGGTTCGATTTCCATGTGAAGGCAAGGACTTGTTCCCGGGCCTAGGGCGTCCCTGAGTGCACTCAGCTCCGAATGGTTAACTAATACTAGTTATGGAAATAAAGGCGGCTTGGTCATGCGTAGAAGCCTCATAGCCGTGGCCTGTGAACGCTTCATCACTTGCCAACAGACCGGCATGATCTGTGGAAGCAATAATCTTCTATATAGAAGCTTCTTTGTAGATAAGACATGTAACTTTGGCTGTGTTGTCAATATGTCTGGAAGAAGAGGCGAAGACATAATACGCCGAATAAATCTAGGACGACAGACATTCGAACACCTAAAACCAGTTTGGAAATCATCCTACGTCTCTATCAAAGCTAAGATGAGATTTTTTAATTCCAACGTGTAAGCAGTAATGTTGTATGGATGAGGAAACATAGTGAACAAAAAGACTACTACTAACTGGATGTAGAAATATATTAATAATAAAATTAGAAAGGACCAATAAGATTTGGAAGCTTAGTGAGTCGGATGAAGCACCGCCAATGGGAAAAAGCTGGAAATTAATGGAAATGTGGGAAAGAGACCGTGTATATTAGTAATCTTGAAACATTCTGTCAGAGTGCTTATTCTTCAATGAGAAACATGACGTCATACTCTCTGGCAGTGCTATATCCTCTAAACAACACGTTCAATTTTCCCAATGCCTGGTTATGTCAGTTTGATCCGTTACTTCCTTCCTGGTACAGATCTCCAGGGTCATGGTGCACAAACTTTCCAGCTGCTGATAAGACAAGTCTGAGTCTTTATCGCTCTGAATTAAAAATAATTTGTATTTTTTTTTAAATCTTATTAGCAAAGATATTCAGGTAATCCCAAATTATTAAAATATTGCTTTAAAACTAAGAGTATTTCCGTAACCTATAATTCGTGACACTCTCATCTACAAAAAAACATTTGATGTAGCATAACGTGTTGTCGTTTTTTTTTAAATTAAAATCACCGTTGGTCCTCACCTATCACCACCCCCCCCAATCACAATCCAACCACGTTTAAGCTACGCACTTTTTTTTCAAAATGTAGATCTGCATGAATCATAATTACATATTTATATATACAGTGCTTTTTTTGTAAAAAATAGGTGCCGGCACTCAGTGATGATTGCGTAACTTTTAACTACCAGTTCGCACCTCGATGCAAGCTAAACCACAACTGCAGAGATACTAAATGTCTCAAATAATTTTATTTTATAATTAACCAATAATTAAAAAAAACGTTAAAATACAAGAAAAGTAATAATTTTTTCCCACATTGAAAAAGGTGCGGTACCCCGTACCGGTGCGTACCGTCACAAAAAAGCCTAGTATATATATATATAAGGGTGGTATGTCTATTTGTCTATCGAGTCTATGGGGGTAATGAGGATTGTTATTGATTAATTTAATTTTTAAATAAATGCATATATATATATATATATATATAAATATATATATATATATATATATATATATCATTAAGAATTTTGTAGTTTAACAAACTATTATATCCATCTATCCAACCAAGCTTACTTCCTATTTTATTTAAGATAATATTTTGTTTACTGCGAATAAATATTAACTTGCTTTTGAAGTAACTTTATTGTACATGAAGTATATTATATGTCTCGTGATTTAAAAAATAATCAAAAATTGAATCGTTACAGTAATTTCTGCATTAAGTTTAAAGAGTAAAAAATTGATTTAATTTGTTTCGTGTTTTTTTTCTTCAAATTTTTTTATTTACTCACTTTTCTTTAAATATTAGCATAACTAGACAAAGATATATTGTGAAAACTTAAAAGGATATTACTTTTAACTCTTTAGCTTCAATACCATTTTATGTCAATACTTGGCTTTCATATATTTTAGATAAGCACCAATGCCCATGGGCGCCCCGCAGGGGGGGGCAAGGGGGGGGCGCTTGCCCCCCCCTGGATTTATAGATTTAAAAAAATTGTAAAGAGAAAATAAAGAGAAAGTAACTAAGCTGGTGCTGATCTCGTTTTACTGGGTAATTATTATTATATTTTCAACATTGTAGAGAATTAGAGCGATTAAAGGGTCTTTAGATCAAAGATTCCTCTTTCTGGCCAGGACTGGTAGTGGTAGTCTGGTCAGGAATGACCAAGATGTGTGAAATGCCCCTTGCGATAGCTTGGATAAGATGAATTCTGAATAGACCAAACCACGTACAGATGCTCAGAGGTGCTAAATGTAGACTCTGTTATCTAAAGGTCAGCCGTGTGAAGCAATGACAAGGGGAAATGATTGCGATTGTACAAAACCAGACCAGGGGCTAACATCAAAGAGACCAGAGCGGGTCATGGTACCCCACCCAACCCCCGTCTTAATCTGGGGGGTGGTGGTACAAGATGATTCAATCATTATGATTGACATTAAATACTGACGTAATGTAGACCGGGGACTGGACAAAGGCGTGGCCTCCATACTGAGGGAGTTGGTTATAGGACGTGACCAATAACGGACGGAGTTGTTTGCAACGGCGTTAGTAAAGATCATAAATAAACTGTATTAACTGTGTAGGGGCCGTCCATAAAGTACGTCACGCTCCAGAGGGTGGGAGGGGGTGTAAGAAAGTGTGACAATTTGTGACATGAGGGAGGGGGGTCCAGCCATGTGTGACGTTACGGTGTTTTTATATTAAATTTTAATTATTTTGTAAATAAAAAAACCCCAAATTTTTGTTCGAAAGTGTGACGTACTTTAGGTTTTGCGAGATTTGTGACAGTTTGTGACAAGGGGGAGGGGGGAGTTAAAAATGTTCAAAAATAGCATGACGTACTTTATGGACGGCCCCATATATGCTCAATCTCATATACTTTAAAAGCCTGGTTCTGAAATGTTAGTCTTTACAATGCCTGGTTTCTAGCTACCCCACAACAGTGGCCCATCACGGCCCATCCTTGTATAGTCTCGGTTCACAGCGTGATCACTTGAGCCCTTTGGCAGATTTAGGGGAGGGGGCTGAACGGGCTCAGGCCAGGGGCCCCCAAACTTAGTATATTTTATAATAAAGGTGAACAGATGTTTGCATGAATCCCTGAAAAATATCATAAATTAAATAAATTAATAAAAATCATATCTATTATTAATCTGATCTCTTTTCGACCCAATACTCTTAGTAATCGAGAAACCTGATTTGATAAGAGAAAATATTAAAGAATATTCTTAATTTTTTTAATTTACAATTTCCGTCAAGCTCTCCTCGTCGCTTAGGCTTGCGTTGCAAGCGATCTGAGGATCGATCCCATACGGTGGATTATTTTCTTTCTTTTTTTCTTTTTTGTTGTTATAATTATTATTTTTATAAAAAATTGTTTTTGTCTTTTTACACTCAATTTTAGGATACCGGCAAACCTCTTCGTGTTCGGTTTTTTCACGAATAATCTTTTTGGCTGACGAGTTACAAGTTACAGTCTTATATTAGCTGCTAGCAATCATTTTATTTAAAGGGACGCTGGCTCGATAGGGCTCCATTTTGAATTGCAGCCAGGGGCCCCGTGCAGTCTTAATTCGCCCCTGCTTGACCCCTCAAGCACGCGGATTCATCCCCTCATTGTCAACACTTCCAGAAATGCCGTACTTACAATAACTCATGATTATAAATTATAGATAATAGAAAGTAGTTACAAAAGAAATTGCAAAGAAAGAAAATAGAAAAAAAGAAAAATAATAAAATTAAATGAACTTTAATTAAAAAAACAGTAAAAAAAAACAAGTTTTTTACTATAAATCCTTTATGTACGAGAAGTAACTAAAAGAATGTTCATGATAATACGCAGCGCAAGACCATCCAAAAATACAAAAATTGCAGTTGTGTCGTAAAACATGTTTAATATAATGCGCACCGATCAGGAATATGTTTATAAAAAGAGTTGTCAATAAAATACGCACCTTATTGCGCGACAGAAAGGTTGTTCAATATAATACGCACCGCGACGCTCTATCTCAAAAAATAGCATGATACATAGGAATAAATAAAATAATCTAAAAAATCAATAATTTAATTACGGTACATGCGATCGATCTGAAATTTTGATACATTGTTTTTATTATCGGTACAAAACTGCCTGCAAAATTTCAACTCGCTGGCTTACGAGCAAGTGGGTTAAAAATCGATCAAAAGTTTTGGCGACAAGGTCGGTCGGCCGCAGACACCACGAGTTAATATAAATAATTTAAAAAGAAAAAAAAGAAGACAAAACCTAAGTCTTCAAACGAAATTTGATCCACTACCTGTTACTTTGAGTTCAAAAATCGTGCGCACAACCGTTGGACCACAGAAGCATGTGAATTTAAGAAGTTTAAAAAAATCTTATATCAGAAGATTTTAATTGTCGGGGTTATATGATCCTGACACTATCACATAAGTAAAAGGTGTACGTGTATATTTTATCACAATATTAATATACGAGAAGTAGTACTGATCTGTATAGAATTTTAATTAATAGTCACGTGACCGGCCAAAAATCTGCGTATAACGCTAAGAATTATGGGGAAAAAATCACTCGAAAAAATTTTGCCCCCCCCTAGAAAATTTTCTGCGGGCGCCCATGCCAATGCCTGACTATAAATAGTGTGATCTGATTGAAACATTGTCATTGGGTCTCATATCTGGCAAAACATTGACTGGGAGTAAGAGAATATTCGTCAGTTAATGGTACGTCTATTATTTAAAATACATTTTACTAAAACCATAGCAATTTTCTTTTCTTACAGTATAACCGATCAATTACTTGATCAATCTCAGTGTTCATTTTTGCGTTTTAATCTTCTTGATAATTTTATGATATTTTCCAATTTAAATATATTAGATACTTTGAGATTAACTTAAAAACCTTACTTCCTGGTCATCAAATCTATATAAACAATGATTTAGCTTGAGAGTCAAATAAGTGGCTCTTTAATTTCAGCAGCACGGCTGTTCGAGGGCCCTCAACTTCACCATAGACAAAGGTGACGAACGGAATCTTACTTTCAAATCTGACGACATTGCCTAGTGGTGTGGATGCCTTCCAAGGGAAAATTTATCAAGAACAAATTCCTGGGGTTGAAGTACATTCTGGCTATGGCTATACCATAAGAAGTACGTTATTTTCTTTTAGAATGAAATTTGATTCAGTTAAGTACTTTTAAAAATCCATTTTACTTTAATTTTATTTGATCACCACGAACGCGTTAAATATAACTTTGTTCTTTAATTCTGTAACAGCGTTTTTCAGTAGTTTATTTTGTGTATTTTGATTACAACAATTTTTTTAATATTGGCGGAAATCAACATTTTTTTAATCATGTTCATTTAACAATAAACACTTAATACTCATTAGTTTTAAATCCTTTATATTAACTCTTGGCGTCAGCTTGATGCCTTGATTGTTTGTTTGCCGAAAAAACTTTGGATCGATTTTACCCACTTTCCCGTAAGCTAGCAAGCTGAAATTTTGCAGGCATACTCGTGCCAACAATAGCAATAATCTCTCAAAATTTCAGATCGATCGCATGTACTGTAATTAAATTAATGAATTTTTAGATCACCTCTATGTATCTCTATGAAGCATGTTAATTTTTTGTTCCAGAGTGTCGCGGTGCGTATTATATTGAACAACTTTTTTAATATTTTCCAGTCGCGCGGTGCGTGCGTATTATATTGACAATACTTTAAAAATATATTCCCGATCTGTAAATAATTATGCTAATCTGTCGCACGATACGCATTATATTAAACAGGTTTTTATAACACTTTTCCCGTGATCAAAGCGATCTGAATTTTTGCAGGCAGAATTGTAGTAGTTTGTTTTTACTATAAATCCCTTTATATATGAGTCATAACTTTAAAAAAAATATGTTTCGATCTTCGTGCGATACGTATTATAATAAACATACTTTTAGTTATGTCTCGTAAATAAAGAATTTATTGTCTAAAACTTTTTTTACGGTTTTTTTATTATGGTGCTTAATTATTTCAAGCACAAAAAAGACATAATTGCATAGGGATTTTTTTAAAGTTTACTTTGAAATAGAAGTATAGTTCTAATAGCTGTCAAGCTATCATTTTTGTTTTTTTGCATTTCAGTATCTATGTTATAAATAAATAATGTTGAGTAAAATGTATACAACGTAATGCGAAATGTTTTGAAACATGGACTTATTATTTCGTGAATGGCCAAATTACAAGGGTTTCGTTTAATCTTACCTGTTTTGGTAATACTTTTTTAATTACTTAATTATTTAAAAGATTTTTTAAAAGTTGGAATATCTGGCAGTCTTAAAAGGCATTCAGGAAGTCTATCAGGAAGTCTATCAGGAAGTCTATCAGGAAGTCTATCAGGAAGTCTATCAAGAAGTCTATCAGGCAGTCTATTAAAGACACACTGAAAAATAAATTAGAGAACAATTTAACATTGAATAGAAAGTATCATGCCAGAAATGATACAATAATGTTCCCAAATTATTTCAGTTCATGCAAACAAAAGATTTTAAGAAACAATAAGACAAAGAACGCTTATGCTAGAAGCCTTCCTCCATGAAAACAAAACAACAGAATCGTATAATAAATGAACAACAAATCTTCTAGGTGTAAATCAATATAACACCAACCAGAAATAAAACTTGCTCGTTGTTGTTGTCTTAGCACTTATATTTTATTTCAGTTGTTAGTTTTAGAGAAAATTACAAAATTGTGTTTTAATCTTATTTCACGCAGCAGTTCTTAACATATCCAATTCGGAAACTAAAATGTTAATTTCAAACTAAACATCATTGATTAATATAATTTTAATTAAACTTATTTGAATTTCCACAATTTAGCCTTAAATGTTGGAAATAAGAATAAGTAAATTGTTTACTCTTGAAGTGCTAAATATATCTCCTTATATTTAGGTACCTATGTGACATACAAGTTAACTGAAGCTGATTATTTTGTTCGCATTGGAATTCCTATCATTCTGGGAATTTTTGTATCCTGTGTAGTAACCTGTATTCGTATTCATTTCGTTAACAAAGGTATTTTCATTTACTAGTATTGTCATCATTTCAATCTTCTTAAGCATATTTTAAGTTACATTATGAATTTACAAACAAAAACTACAAATGACATCTTTGAATTGTCTAGTAACGAAAAATGTATAGATTTGCCAGATTGAAAATGTATCTCTTACAAGTCCCAGATAATATCGATCAAATTTCATTTCGTTACATAAAATAATGAGATTTGTTTAAATATTACAGCTGGTTTTTTTATATCAAAGATATCTTTAAAATATCACAGGCTGTAATCTCCCGGGAACGTATCGTGCTATTTTTGTGATGGTACGCACCGGTACGGCGTACCGGCAACTTTTTCAATGTGGGAAAAAATTATTACTTTTCTTGTATTTTAACGTTTATTATTATTCGTTAATTATAAAATAAAATTGTTTTAGACATTTAGTATCTTTTCAGTTGTGATTTAGCTTGCATCGAGGTGCGAACTGGTAGTTAAAAGTTAGGCAATACATCACTGAGTACCGGCACCTATTTTTTTACAAAAAAAGCACTGTGTATGAAATCTAGAAACGTTTTACAATTTAATCCTAAATAATTATGTATATATTAAGGTACATGCATATTCTATCATTAATCGTATAATTTGTGTAAGGACACCATGTGGCAGAGGCGGATTAAGACTGCACGGGGCCCCTGGCTACAATTCAAACTGGGGCCCTATCCAGCTAGCAGCTAAAATAAGACTGTAACTTGTAACTATTCAGCCAAAAAGATTAATCGTGAAAAAAACGGAACACGAAAAAATAACTGTTTGTCGGTATCATACAATTGAGTGTATAAGACAATTTAAAATAAAAAAATACAAATGTAAAAAAAACTCCACACCCCACCGGGGTATCGATCCCGCGACCGCTTGCACTTCCGATTAGACAACAGAGCACGACGTAAAGATTGCCAATGCTATGTAAATAATATTCTTTAATAATTTCTCTTTTTGAGCCTATCAAACCACGTTTTTCGATTACTATTTTAAGACTATCGTATCGGATTAGATATCAGATTAATAATAATTTTTAATAGATAGGATTTTATTAATGTATTTAATTTATCATATTTTCGGCGATTCGTGTAAACATTTGTCCATATTTATTATAAAATATACTAAATTTCGGGGCCTCTAAATCATCGGGGGCCCCTGGCCTTAGCCCGTTCACCCCCCCCCTTAATCCGCCATAGCCATACGGTATACGTCTGCTTCGGAATAAGTCCAACTCGGCATACGTACCGTTTGGACGTGAAACATTTTGCTTGGTGTACGACCTCTGTTTGGAATACGAACCTGCGTGCTAAAACTTGTATGAGCAAAAATGACACATCACGCGTGCGCATCTTGTAGGAATCAACATACACTGTGCGATAATCTTGTCTGTTAGTGCGGCACCTGCTACCAGACAGTGATCGAGTCACGCAATACCTGTTTATTGCAACGTAATTATGTGTTTTTCTGGTAAAACATTCACTTACCCCAATTTCTAGGTAAATTAATTAGAGGAGTTAAGAAAAAAAACGAATATCATCATAGGGTATTCGGGATTTTGGTGCAGCATACAAAATCAAGAGAACGGCGATTTCAATGATTCTGAAAAACAAAGACGTTATTAAATAAGCTAATGTTGCGAAGGGGGTTTAATCGATTACAGAACAAAAATCGGAAACATTAGAGCATGTTGAAAAGATTGCTTTTGTTCTTTATTTCTTATGTTAAAAATACGTTTGGTAAACTTCCTGTTTGGTATACATCCAAGGGTCTGGAACGGATTTATGACATATACCGAGATACCACTGTATAATATCTCTCTGTCTTTCTTTCTCTCTATATCTATCTATCTATCTATCTATCTATCTATCTATCTATCTATCTATCTATCTATCTATCGATCTATCTATCTATCTATCTATCTATCTATCTATCTATCAATCTATCTATCTATCTATCTATCATGGGCCAGTCTCTCACGACTTCTCTGGATATTTCTACATCTCGGCGTCTATTGTTTATTGGTCAGTCAGTTCAGGACTTACTATTTGTTGGTTGCGTGTTTGGCCAATCCATTGCCATCGTCGGTGGAAGATCTTTTGTTCTGTCGGCTACTGCCTTGAGGTGGCCAATCCATTGCCATCGTCGGTGGAAGATCTTTTGTTCTGTCGGCTACTGCCTTGAGGTGGCCAATCCATTGCCATCGTCGGTGGAAGATCTTTTGTTCTGTCGGCTACTGCCTTGAGGTGGTCAATCCATTGCCATCGTCGGTGGAAGATCTTTTGTTCTGTCGGCTACTGCCTTGAGGTGGCCAATCCATTGCCATCGTCGGTGGAAGATCTTTTGTTCTGTCGGCTACTGCCTTGAGGATCACCACATCAATCATTAAGTCAGTGAAACGCACACACAATTTTCTCACGTTGATTTTTATTTTTAGGCATCTAAGAGTTTTTTTTTAAATGTGAGATTTGTTCAAAGATAACCATCAAAAATTGGATAACAATTGAGATGGAGTTAAGAATTTTGATGTTGAGCTTCTTTCTAGGGTTAATAGGTAAGGTAGGTTATTATACACTGGTTTGTGTTAGGAAAAATTGTAGGTAAACTAATCGTTAGGATCACTATTAGATATGTCATTATTGATCTTTTGTTTAATATTATTGTTAGTTTAGTCATTACGTGACCTGTATGTAAGTGTTAGAAAGTCATTTTTCTTCCAGTGGTTCTGAATGAGAATTTTTTTTACCCTTAAAAATAGTGTTGATACTTGGGGAACAATTTCAGCTCTATCCGGCCTCAAGATGTGGTTTACTTGATATACATATTTGGTGTCGTTCAAGCGTAATCTAATGTCATCTGTGTCCTTGTGATTATAACGGGTTTTATTGTCAACAAATTTTGGGCCTTTTAACGATATCATCATTTTTAGCATTATTCAAATAACTGACAAATTTAATGCACTCACAATAAATTATAATTACCACGACATAAACAAAACATCATCCATGTTATCACAGCATAGTTCATACATTCATCTCATCATTGATTTAATTTAATAGTTTTCAATGTTAGTAAAACATTTATAAGTTGTTTACGCAATCTAAAGAGATATATAGTCGCTGGTATCTTTAGATTTATTCATTTTAATTTGTATTTTGTTTTCAACAGCTAAAATTGGTGCAATGAAGACTACACAAGCCGCTGCTGCTAGTAAAATGAATACAACAACAGCCACTGCAGTTGTCAAGGTGAATACAACACAAGCCAAGCCAGCAGAAACCATCATTTCAATAGCACCACAACCTTATAATGAAATCGATTATTCCTCTTCTGGTGGACACAGCGACACTGGCCATGTGTATCTCAAATTTAACAAAGAAACAAGCAACATCGAAAGTCATAATATACATAATGTTGAAACTAAAGGCAGCTCCTAAACTTATAATATACACAAACTGTTGAAACTACAAGCAACAGCCAAACTCATAAACTTCAAGCAGCTGCTAAATTTTAGACCCGTACACAAGCAATGATTTTAATAGTTGTAATACAACAATAGATACGGAAGCAAACCTTTGATTTTAATTGTTACAGTACAGCACATGACTCCGAAACACCAGGAAATTAATTTATTACTGTACAACAATAGAATAATATTCTCAAGTTAAATTATTACAGTAGAACAGTGGTTCCCAACTTTTTTTGGGTGGCGACCCCTTTTTATAAAAGCCATCTGAACCGCGACCCCCATGAAATTTAAATAAGTCATTTTCAATAAAGCTTTTACAGAATATAGAAAATTTGCCTTATAGTGAATATTATTTTAGTTGGCGACCCCCCGAAAACCCGTCGCGACCCCCCTGCAATAGCACAATGGATGACGAGAACTTCGCCCTTTAATTAAAGTATTAGCAATAGACATGTACATTGCTTTCAATTCAATTATAAATGCTCCAATAATGATACAGATAACGTCCTTCATATAAAGTGTTGCCGTTCCTAAATGACCACAGCATTTTTTGTATAATTTAAATTGTTTGAGAACAACGAACATAGACCATTGCATTGGTTAAATTGTTAGATTTGTTTATTTCTACATGGGTCTTCAAAAGGAATTGATTGATTAGTATATTAACGCTACAGTTGAACTTTCTCAAGAAATTTATCTCTGAAATTAGTTTAGAAAGTAACTATAGACAAACGAAATACATGGCAAGCTTACATAGAGCTGAAGTTATCTCTGCAATGTTGATGTAATATTAGAAGTTTTGTTTATTTTAACGATGTCCGTCTACTTTACGAATTAGATAAGTTATTTTAAAAAAAACTTTTACAAGGCTTTTTATTAAACTGTCTTGTTTTTATTGCATTATTTTATTTTATTTTATTTTTTTTATTTTTTTTTGGTTAAATAAATGTTATGTCCTACTCTCATTCTTGCACTGTTTATCTGAGGTTTGTATTAGAGCAGGTGTCAGCAATATTTTTACCCATTACCACAAAATATAAAATTTTATGAAGACGTTACCCCCGAAGGAGTGAGGTCCACCCAACGGATCTGGTGCCGAAAACTCATATTGTGACAAGTGTATAAAAATTAATCTGAAAAGGATTATGTGTAGATATTTTAAATAAAAATGACACTCGGCGGGTCCGTATTTCAACGCTAATTTATTTGAAACAAATATAAAATTTTACAGTCGAATAAAATAGTTATAACGGTTATAGGTTTAGCGGCCCTGACCATTCTAGATATAATGATAAAATAGGATATATTGCAATGATGTCGGATAATCACATATTTACTTTTAAAATCTAACTGAAATTATTTGACCCCCTCCTCAAGTGTAATGTTAAAAGCCTTTGAAGCATTTGATATCCAAAAATGTGTCAGATATACTTGATCTGCTAATGCTGCAATCCTTTTATATCAATTATATTCATATATGTTTTCCTTGTAATTCATTGTTCAACTCATCCACGTGCTCACAAATATCAGCTCAGTATAATAAGAGATGTACAACCTATCTAGCGCATGTTTTTGACAAGCCAGAAAAGTTTGAAGAACCGCTTTCAGAGCCAACACTCAGTTTAGCTACCTGAAAGCCATCGTACCTCAGTGTGATAAAGTAGGTCTGTATATTCAGCATCACCATCTTCGCATAAATAACAAAACAGTTGCATGTTCGTTAATGAAAACTGCTATCTTCAATTCATTTCTATTCGAGAGGAGCACAAAACAATATATCTTTTTTTTTCAAACAGAAAGCCTTTGTTTTAAAAGAAAGTACCACTTAATGTACACGTTTAATATAATAGCATACTATTAAATTGCCTTGATATTAACAGGCATAAGCCCGTTAGCTCAGTTAACATTAATTTTAAATGTCACAGAGAGGTGTTGGATACAGCTAACTCGTATGAATTAAATGATTATTGTCATTCATGTCAATATCAATGAAAGTTGAGAGGAGTTTGGTGTCTTTGTGTAGTAGTACGTAGATAAGAAATAAATATAGATATTGAATTTAACAATGCGTTCACTGAAATTAACCGGTTCAACAGTGGACTTATATTCCAAACGTATACGTTCACCTGACGGCTTTTGAAATATATATCTATAGCGGATTCTATATGCCACCAATGCGTCTGCATTACCCAAAAGAATTCACTTTTACCCCAAATGAGGTAATTTACTCCTGTTCACTGAACCCTGCATTAGAATATATTTGTATTTTATTTACAAGGGAGTATAAGAATTTCTAAACTGGATGAAACTATTTTTCCAAAAATATTTTTATAACTTCATAAAAAGTTCTCAAGCCAGTATTAGATTTCTCTAAAGTTTCACGGTAGCTAATGGAATAAAAAGAATAAGGTTAAAATAAAATTCTGTAACACAATAATCAGTTGTGTCTACTCTATAGAGGGTCTAATAAAAGAGGATTAATGTCACCACCAAGTTAATTTAAAAGAAAGTTCTTGATGATATGATGGTATTCTTCGGCATCCTTCCAACTCGAGAGACGATGGTGCATCACCTTGGGTTTTTTTTTCAAAAAACTTCTTTGTGCAGGACTTTTTTAGACGCTAGAGAGTTCTCTCCAGGGGTGATGCAAGCCTGGGCAGGTATTATGGAGATTTAGCTGCTGCCCATACAGCATATCCCCCCTCTCCACGTCAATGGTGTAGCCAAGGGAACGACTTGCGTCGATGCAGCTTGGTGCCATTGGCGTCGCAGGAGCTGCCGGAATGTACATATACTGGTGCTCTAGTTCCTGTTTTTCTGTCAGGGTTTACTCCCTTAGCCTTTCCCGGGTAGCGGGTGTGGCCGAAAGGCAGCGGAGGTTTGAAGTCAGAGTTTCCTTCTCCTAGATGAACTACCAGCCAAGGTTAACGGGCATCATCTACCCGAAATATGACAGTCTAATCCTATGAGAATCGGTCCTATTGACTAATATCTGAAATATCATCAAGTCCTATTGACTGGTATTTGAAATATCCTCAAGTCCTATTGACTGGTATTTGAAATATCCTCAAGTCCTATTGACTGATATTTGAAATATCATCAAGTCAAATTCACAGACATTTGACAAGTCTTCCAGATTTATTGACTGATTTTGACACTTCTTTCTGTCCTACTAACTTAATTTTGACAATGAATCAAGTCCTATTGACTATTATTTGACATATCGTCATTGGAATCGTTGTCCTCTAAAAGTCCTATATTTTCAGTCCACATTTCTGGGACTGTTCACTGATACGGGGAGAACTCTCCTTCCACATAATCACGGCATACAACTGTCACTTACCCGAGTTTTCTCTACTAGTTGTAGTTATAGAAACACTTGTCATTCAATTTTTTTTTAAATTTCAATTTATATATGAGGCCTAATATACACATGGCTTTGTCATAGGAAGATTTCAATTAAACCTGGGTAGCTTAATTAAGCTTTCATGAGGAAATGACCATCTTTATTGGTGATGTGTGTCTAGTATGCAGGTAAAAAAAATATTGTATCGCAATCGATTTGTTATTACGAATGTCTTGAAAGATTGTTACAAGCATGTACTTTAAACCTTTCAGCTAGCAACAGTTTACACTTTTCCACACACTCCCATTAAAGTTTGTTAAGCATTTACAAACAATAATTCAAAAGAATAGGAATGAAAATATATTTTTTTATATTTTTTAGTGTCTCTTCATTTAATTAAGAAAATTTGATCAGCCAAAATATTTGCTTGCAAGGGAAATAATTTTGTTTAGTGTTTATATATTAAATTCAAGTTTATATTAGAGGATTTCATTAAACATATTAATTTTTATTTATTTTAATGTAAGTTACAGTAAAAAAAAACTTTTTAAAGTAATAATTTTAACCTGAATTTCATTTTTTTTTATTTCTTAATGTTTATGTATGACATTTCACGCAAATAAAAGCAATAAAAAATTGTTTCTTTAAAATATGACATTCACAACGCTAAATGTGAAAAAGCGTAAACCCTCCCGTATACTGACGTAACTTGGTTTGGCAGTGTTCACTCTATTTCGATCCTAAGTATATTTATAATAATGAATAGTTTGCATTTATTTCTTTAAAAAAGCATAAAATAAATAAATGTCATGCATGGTGACAAAACGTAACAAACTATGTCAACCAAAATAGCAATGCAATTTTATGTTTTAACCAATCGTAGTCACAATGCTCAGTGATTTACATAGCCTACAACTTATCTTAAGCTAAATGTTGATAATAATAAGACAATTTATATAGCGCATTACCCCAGCAAGAAGCTGAGCCCAGGGTCTGCAGAAAACAAATTGAAAGCCGCGCTCGATATATAAGAATGTGTTTTGTGATGTGGGGTTGCGGGGTGTTGTGCTGCTCTCTCTGCTGTTGCTTTTGGGCGTGTTGTGCGTCCCTGCGTCGTGTTTGTTGCTCTGTTTGTGTGTGGGTGGTTGTGTCGCTTTTTGTTTTCTCGGTTCGAGATAGTCTCGCGTTATGAGTGTTGGCGCGTTGATTATGGAATGGTTATAGCGATTTGAAATTTGTGTTTTGTTTTGTTGTTTTTTCTTTTTGTATTTTGGACTATTTGTTAGATGGTTGATATGTGATAGCTGCTGAAGATGGATTAAACGTGGGGTGGATGGGACGGGGTCGTGCAGTCTGTTGTATGATGGATCTAAGTTGTGGAAAGAAAATGTGTAAGAAAAAGATTACAGCGTGGAGGGAGGCTAGCTTCGGGGAGTATGGGCGTTGTATACGTCTAGTAGATCTGCTGCCCAGTCTGCGTGGGGCCAACATGATGGATGTAACAATTGATGGCAGGATATGTTTTTGGCTAGATTGGGTCATGTATTGCTTCTCAGTGTGTGTCTTTCATGTGGAGCTGTGGCCCAGGCAAGGTATGATTATGGTCGTTGGTTATAATTGCATAGTATGGATTATGGTTACGTTGAAATCGGTAGTGAGGTCGTTAAAGGTATCTCCTTTCTGTCCAAATGATGTGTTTGTGAGTAGAGTAGTGTTTGCGTATCTTATCAATTACAGACGCTCCTTCTTTACAGAAAATTATAGCGTCTAACGTGTATCCATGGTTTGTTTATAGTCTTGCATTTTTATTAGAGTTTTAAATGTTGATAGAGTGTTTGTTTTAAATGTCGATAGAGTGTTTGTTTTAAATGTTGATAGAGTGTTTGTTTTAAATGTTGATAGAGTGTTTGTTTCCTGGTTTTATCAGGCAACCCATCCAACGCCCGAATTCCAGACAGGAAGAACGAGAATGTGTATGTGTTTGTTCTTTCACGCGGAAAAAAAAAGGTTTTTTAAAAATTTATTTGTCTATTTGAGGGTTGTAATATATTTATTTGAGTTGTGTTTTTTTAAAGTTAGAATTAATGGCCTTTGTGTATTATTACTAATTTGCTCTTTGTTTTTCTATCCTATATAACACTATAGGTTCCATGATGTAAATAATGGTGTTAATTTTGTCAATTTTGAATATTCTCGTAGCTAACATTAAAATTTGTATTGATGTTCTATAAAATACTACATTGAATTTACGGATATTTTTGTGGTTTTAATAAAATATGTAAGTATTGTAAGAGATTTTAATTCGTTAGTGTAAATGTTATCTTTAAAATTTTATTTTTACTAATTCATGTCTTCAGCCACGATCTGACCCCCAACAAGGTCATCGGGTGGTTGGGTTGGGACAGAGCTGAACCTTCTCTCGCCAATAAATCGGCCCTGTCTGGCTGGCTCACACCGGTGTGCCAAGTGATGTACTGTAGAGTAACTTGCCATCACGTGCCAATAATCTACTCTCAGTTTACTTGTTTATCGTGTGCTGCTTGCCGCTTTATTGAGACAGATTAATATTTATTTACCAATGACTTCAAATTTAAAATAATTAATAAACAAATATAATATTTAAATATATCACATTAAATCACAGTCATATAAAAAACATCACGTCTTTAATCAACTTCAATTACTTAACTTATATAAATAGCAATTACAAATTACTTTAATATATCATATCTGTAAATGACTTGTTAACGGATGAATAAAAAAAACTACTTAAAATAAAATATTTAAATAAATAAATTAATAAACTAATTTTTTATCACATGAATAAATAACTTTAATTATCACATATATTTTATAAAAGAGCAATTCAAAAATGTTATTTAAAAACGTATTAGAGAAATACTTAGAAATATTTCTTTTGGTAATATTTCAATTTATGACCAGAGAAGATGCATTTATTCAAACACTCAAGGTTGCGTGAAGGTGCATTAATGCTTTGCCAGATGGAGTAATGGTGGTTATCAAATGGATGTAGAGAAACGAATAAAGTTATATTTTGCACAGAGCATGGGCTTGCCCGTTTAATTGGCCACAATTTTATACAATAAAATACTTTAAAAAAACACATCATTTCAATAAATACCCCAATAAAACACAAAGTTTGACGCATCAATGCACACACGTTTTATCCTTAATCAAGTTACTTATGTATCTCTTATCATTTTAATTAAGCTAGCTCATCGGAAATGATACTTGATGATGACAATGTTGTGTGTCATTTTAGTCAAGAAATGTGAAGCTTTGCCATCTGCATTAAATTCATCCAACTCAGTCATTGTCTATAAGAAATTTTGACTGTATAGTATTTATGTTTAATAATTATTTTAATCTTCCTCTTATTAGTACAAGTTAACACCATCAACTGTGTTTTTACTCTGACACCTTGGCAGAAATATAAAAATTTCGCTAATTAAATTCCTTAATTACTGGTGTTTTGATTAAAATAGAGACAAAAGATTGGTGTAGCTAAAACAATAAATTCCAATGTTAAGATGTAAAGATTGTATTGTTTTAAAAATACAGCTGCATGAAAATGCAGTGGCTAAGCGAGAGGGGGGCAAGTGGGACAAATGCCCCGGGTTGCACTTTTTAGCGGCGGCAAACTCCTCGTCTTTAAATAGCTTTTAAGAACTTAACAAACTTTTAACAGTTGAAATTTTTATCAAAATAACTTCAATACTCAAATAAGAAATTGATAAAAGACATAAAGTAACTATCCTAAAATATGTAAACGTTTCTACTGTCAAATGTTCAAACTCCATATTGGATATAAATTATTCTAATACATATGCTACTGAACTGAAAAGCCAAGAGGTTTCAGTACTAAGAGAACGTGGCACTGATCTACTGGTAACTTAGTTGATTCTTCAAATTTGACAGCTACTCGTGTTGTGTAAGTGAAAATTACTGTGCCATATACATTTCAACATGAGCCAATAAATTTGTTGGAGGGCGGCAAAGTAGCTTCTAAAAATGAAAATCGTTAATATAAAGTTTAATAAAAGAAAAGAAAAGCCAAGGAAAAAAAAAGAATAAAATAAATAAAAGACTTCATTAAAATGTGTGAATGTATCTAATGCCAAAAATTAAAACTCCATAATGAATCTAAAGACGTCTGATACTAATGTGTCAGAAATGAAAACTCAAGGGACTGAAGTAGCATAAAACGTGACACTGATGTGCTATTACCTTTATCTGATTCAAGTTTTTCAGCCGCTCATCTTTTAGAAGCAATAAATTGCCCGGACGTACTGATGAAATTTTGCGATTACTATAAGTGCAACAAGATGAGAAAGTGTACAACATACTAACATTAACTTCTCCTAATTAAACATGGACCTTACATCAAAATAGAGATTAGACGGGTACTCGATAATGATTTTAACGTAAGTAAGATGGAAAAAATTGTTTGCGCAATTAATGGCTTATTCTCTTAAAAAAGCAATCTTATTTTGATGTGTGTTTTAAGTGGTTTTAACAAAAATAATGAACACAATTGCTCTTGTAATAGAATTTAAAAAACAGTCATAAAATAAATCCTCAAGTAGTCACTCATAATTAAGTGCTCAACATTCTCAACGTTTTTACAAATGGAAGAAATCAGAAATTGTATATAAATTGTATCGTTTAAAAAAAAAGCAACTATACGTTATTGCAACAACAAAAAAAAGCAAAAAAAGTGGCAAAACTTTCTTGTTAGAATATTTGACTTTGTGCAATCATGTCATAACAGAATTTGGCTTTTTGAGTTCACTAAGATGACAATACTAATGCAAATGTAGGCAATATTCTGGAACTGATACATACTGCTAACATATTACGATCCAGTGCTTCGAGAACATCATTTGAAAAAGGGTAAAGAACTTGTCTTCTTGAATTCTAATTGAGCTCATTGCAGTTTTAAAAATATAGCTCGCCAAAAATCATATTTCTGGTACAAGAAGCCAAATATTATTCCCTTGTTTTCGATAGCTCTCTATATATTTCGCATAAGGATCAAACTTAAAAAGTCCAGTTGTACGATGTGTAAAGATTAAAAATAAGAAAGTATAGACGTTGTAGAATCTTTCAAAGATTTCATTGAAACTAAAATGAATTTGCTTACGACACATCTTAAACTTAAATGATTTTAAATAAATAGTGGTCTTAAAATAAGGGATCTCAGACACACATCTTTATGGCTGCTCCAACTGAAACGAACTCTCCAACTATTTTTGATTCTCTAAAACTTTGTTACACATTCTTTACCACGTATACAATCCATTCAAATAAAGTATTAATTAAACATACTTAAGGAATCGGTATACAAAGTAGCGAATATACCATGGAGCCATTTTGGGGTTATTTTCAAAGCTTTGCAAAAGCTTACAGAGGCAGACGAAGAACTAAACACACCAACAGACGCAGGAACTTTGCTAGTCACATTTTAATATTTGTCTTTTCTAATTTTTTGCATATTTGGAATTTCATTTCGTACTATCTAAAAACATGTACTTTAAGAAGTCAATGATGCCCGAAATTGTAGTGCTAAAATACTTTACGGAGGCTACTCACAGAGAAACTATTGGAATACTTAAAGGATGCTTTGACGTTTGCTAAACGTTTATGTGGATAGGTTATCATTTTAATTGAATCTTCTATTCAATGAACGAGATAGCAAATTATTGGCGCTTAAAGCGAAAATGTAGCCTTGTAAGTTGGAAAAAAACAGTTGAGAAGAAATGTGTATTCTTGATAAGCTGACGTTGCTGTAGTATTAATGTGAGGATTTGGCAGTTACAGAATGCGGGCATCAGGTATGGCTTTCGTCACACCAGCTAAACTACTGGACTTTGAAATGTTGACTTCAAATTAGATTACGTATCTCACATGACATTGTCAAGCAATGACTATTTTACCACACAGGTTTTTTTTAAAATGAATTTAATAATTCAAGCCGATGTTATTTAGTCCAGTTTGTTAAGATATTTATGCTCGACGCTACTCTAAATATCATTGATTCTAATATTGCTTAAAATAGCCATAAGTAATACCATACGTATTTACGATCAATGTTGAGTACAACAAAATTGACTTATCTAAAGCTATTTTGGCTATTGAGCTTCACATGTCTGAAAATATTAATACATCGAAGATCGTGCAATGAGGAAAAGCGGAAAACTTCAATTTTAATCAAGAAATGAAAGCTCTTCTGACGATTTCTACCATAAACATTATCTTTTCTACAGAGCATCAACATATTTCTTTTTGGGGGGTGGGGGCGGCAATCCTGGATTATGCCCCGGATGGCACATACCCATGCTACGCCGATGTGAAAATGTTTGAAAATGTTTTGAATTCTGCCTAGAGGCCTATGAGTATGAGCATTAAGAAATGTTTATATAAGAATGAGATTACAGATTAATTAATAAAATTAAATCATATATTAATTAGATAAAGTCGCTGTAATCAGAATGCCACTAAAGAAAACATGATATTAAAGGACACATCTGCAGTAAGATCATCATTTTTATAATCAAACATGTTGAGAGAACAAAAATATTTCAATAAGCACTCCTGGGCGAGTTTACTAAAAAATATGTTGTTGCATTTATTTTATATGTATATATTGAAACATAAAGTTAATTGTAAACATTAAAACACCTGATACAAGTTCGTTTATTCTGTTGAGTAATTATTTATATGCAAGTAATTGATAATGTGACGTGTTTATATTTCATGCTTAAAACGTTATAATAAAATATTATATAATAGAATTATTGGGCCATTGCATAAACTTAGCTGTTATTTTCTATGTATATAAATTTATATGTATTTGTCAACAGAGCCTGTTTTAGGCATATGCAAACTAGGCAGCCGCCTAGGGCCTCCGAATAGTCTCATCATTAGTGGGGGCCCCGCACAAGAATCTTTCCATATTTATTTTTTATTTTTCTATTACATTTAGGGCCACCAAATTCACTTTGCCTAGGGCCTCCAATTTCCTTAGGCCGTCCCTGTTGTCCATTAAGATTGTAAATTTTGTAACAATTTTAAAAAAAAGAGTATCTCTAAATAATAGAAAAATTCAGAAATTACATAAACAAAAAGTGTTTCTGATTGTACCGGTTATGAGAAAAACAATTGTCTGGAAAATGCCAGTGGATAAGGAATTATAAATAGTCTCCGTTAAATTTATTAAAATTAATCTTCTTTTCAAAAAGAAAACAACTAGAAAGCCTTTCATTTGGGTGAGGTTTTAATGTCAAACAAAGTCCCTTGAGATCAAAGAGGTAAGAGATGGGAAACTTGATCCTAATGGTACTGGTTTCAAACGGTGAAATGAGAAGACGAGAGAGAATGAGATTCCATTCATAAACGGAATCGGTACAAACAAATATATTTGACTGTTTAATATTTTGATAAAAATAAATAAGGTGCATTTAAGTCGCCAGTTATAGTGATATATCAGAAAATAGTTTAGTGGTTGTATTTTTAAATATAATCATTCTTTGTTTTGACTACATGGTCTGTCATACACTCATTTAATCTGCAAATTTTGTTTTTACAACAATTATTTAAAAAATATGTTGCAGTCCTTCAAAATATTATCACATTAAATAAGGTATTCCCCCCCCCCTTGATTTAGCTTCCCTAGTAACCCGTCAAGAGACAACTACTTACATTACTTACTGCTGACATGCGCAGAAACAATGCGCGCACGATGGCAAGTGGACCAAGATTTGGTTTCGCTGAGAGAGTTGCAAAAAATGATTTACTAGTTAGTAGGAAAAATTCTTACGCATCCTTGAAATGGAAACGTTTAGTTTTCTGGGAACCTAAGGATTATGGGAGTCTCTAGTTTTATAGGGACGTAAGTTCATAGGGACTTCCAGATTTATAGGAGAACTAATTTCTATGGGAAATCCTAGTTTTAAGTAATATTTTAGCTTTCAATGTTCTCCCTTTCATTCATTTAATAAATTTAGTTCATTGTCCAGTAAATACCATGATATTTATTTCTGCAATAACAAATGCAATTTTAAGATTGTAAGAGTTGCATTTGGCAAGAAACTTGGTGATGGGAAAAGCTATTGAAAATTCAAACAAAGTGCAATAGGTTTACAAAGTTTTATAGAGTTGGGATAGGAAGGATTCAATACAATCGAAAGATATAAGCGTTTTAGCTTAAGAATTAACGTTTCTCCTTTACTAAGTTTAACTAAAACTATAAATAATTATCCCACTCTACACCAAGGCTGCTAAAACTTCTCCCCTCACCATTGACACCACTATGAACGTGACAAGCGGCGCGAAGCATTCGAACCAGCGCCCCACTGCTACCTGGACATGTACTTGTTGTGTAAGTGTACTTTGTTAGCCTTAAGTCGTGGTAATCGTTCACCACTAACTTCTCTATCCATCGGCCTATGGATACCTGCTTAGGACAGCCGTGAGGGTGGGATACTATGAAATTAATTTTAATATTAGGTTTTCTTGAATATTTGTTAGATATCTTGCTCCATAAATTTTCCCATTCGCTTCTCATGATTAACAATTTCTTCACCAAATCCATGTCGCAAGTGACGCAAGATAAGAAAGACATATCTTTCTCTACGCTTGAATACTCAGCCTTGAAGCCATCGAGAGTGACCAGTGGACTATCTTGACGATCATAGAAAAATCGGCACGTTGTGTGCCTTGCCTCCAGGTCATCAAAAACGACGTGTGTTGCTGTGTAGATGTATACCTTTCCCCAATTAATGCTAGGTGTATCCGAGTGTTGACATTTGTGACATTCACACCGATCGTTGTAACGCGGCTCCGACATGTACACAAACGCGGTCCCTATCCTCATAACGTCACTTCCTCTTAGCATATAAAAGGCATAAGGGACATCGGTATTTGGCCAGCAACAAGGACGTTTAGTACTGGTCATTGTAACAGCCACCCTGACAGTCAGGTCAGCTGTAGCTTTGATGAACTTGACCAACTCGTCGTCACGGCAATCTTCAGGTAGATTATGGTTTTCAAAATCATTGACGGCTACGAACATCTTGTGACCTGGATTCTTCCTACAGCCCGTGACATGTTTTTGAAGATCTGCTTCGCTTCCTGCTGACACCTGGGTTTCATATGCCCCTGATAAGTCAGCTGATGAATAGAGAGAACTTGTTATTTTCATAAATATATGCAATTACGAAGATTTGATGCAAGAATATTTTACATTATTTTTCATAAAATAAAAAGATATTTTATAGCATTTCCGAGCCATGTAAATCTCAAAATTTAAAATCTAAAATCTCACTATCAGAATTAATTGGATTATAGATTCATGCGTCATCAAAATAAGAGGTCAAAGATTTTGCCCATCTTTACAATTCATGTCTACGAAATGATAAATCAGATTTTCTTTATTTTATTTAAGTCTCTATTTATTGATGTTAGCGTGTCTACGTCTAAGCTTCTTTGATCTTAAGTATATTTGTTTTTACTAAATTACATGATTTCGCCCCAAATATTTCATTATACTAAAAATAAATTTTTATTATATTCATTCAACTGATTGTATTTTCAAAAAAATCCAATAAAAATGTTAGTATCAATATTTTAAAACCAAAATATCTACACATTTAAAATACTGGGATTAATGCCATTAACATCAAAAAACAAATTAACCCAACTCTTTCTTTCACATTTAAAATGTTAATTCGTGAATGCGTGCCCGTCAATCCTAACTTGACCCTTTAATTGTATTTTAGGATTCAGCATGTTTCAACACCATCTAAACAATATCCCTCAAAGCTACAAATGTAATTTGTTGGCAATAACAAAAGTGAAGTATGCATTTGGTTTATCTACTTTCAATTTTATTACATGCCACCAGTCGGAAAAACATTTCTTTATTATATTGGTGCGCAGGCATAGGTGAATTACAAAAATTTTTATTTGGTTAATTAGTATAGTGATACTCCCTACCAAACCACACATGCTAAAGGGGCCTTCCATAAAGTACGTCACGCTCCAAGAGGGGCGGGGGTGTAAGAAAGTGTGACATTTTGTGACAGGAGGGAGGGGAGTGGGGGTCTGGCCATGTATGATGTCACACATTTATTTTTTTGTATGTTGTTTTCTAATTTATTTATATATTTTTTAAATAGAATTTAAATAGCTTTAAAAATAATTTTCAAAAATTTTGTGAAACATTTGAATTAGATTTATGTCAAAATAGCATGAAATGCATATCTCCTGAAAATCCGGCTGGTCGGTAGAGCCCAAATTTATATATATTGATAACGGCTCCGGCAAATCCGAAATCCGGTAATTCTAACAAATCTGACTCCGGCTCAAGTCGGATTTCACTTCTTAAATCCGGCCAAATCCGGCTCCGGCCGGATTTCTAAATTTTGAGTCCGCTACATCCCTACTTTAAAGTGGAAATTTATATATTTTAATACAGTTTAATAGTGAAGTCAATTTTAAGTATTAAATAAAATATTTTAATTAGGTGTTAATAAAAAAAAATTTATAAAGTGTGACGTACTTTAGGGGGGGGGTCCCCGAGATTTGTTACAGTTTGTGACAGGGGAGGGGGGTCAAAAATGGTCAAAAATAGCGTGACCTACTTTATGGACGGCCCCAAAGTTGACTTCTCGTGTAGCCTCTTATAATTCCATGCCCACAACAACCAAACGGGTTGAACTGTGAGGTATACCGCTCCAAGCAAATATTTGTGTCTTTTTTTTTAATTCATTTCGGATGACGGTGTTGATAATGTCAATAAAGAAAATATTTTTTTAATAGGGGCCTTACAACCGTAGTAAACTTAAGAAAGAAAAATTAGAAGAAGAAACCCTGCCTAACACAAACACAACTTTCAGATAGACATAATAGGGTTAAAACACTTTTATAACTCCGTTATGGAAGTACAAGCACATAAACATTCTCGTTCTTCCCTTCGGAATTTGTGACCTGGAATGAGATGCATGATAAAACAAGGAAACCCAACAGTCTACACACATTTAAAACTTTAATAAAATGCACGAATAGACATAAACCATGGATAAGCTTAAGACGTAATAATCTTCAGTTAAGGAGAGTCTGTAAAAGAAAAGTAAGATAAGATAAGATAAGATAAGATATGATACGATAAGATAAGATAAGATAAGATAAGATAAGATAAGATAAGATAAGATAAGATAAGATAAGATGATAAGATAAGATGATAAGATAAGATAAGATAAGATAAGATAAGATAAGATAAGATAAGATAAGATAAGATAAGATAAGATGATAAGATAAGATAAGATAAGATAAGAAAAGATAAAATAAGATAAGATAAGATAAGATAAGATAAGATAAGATGATAAGATAAGATAAGATATGGGGTTCTTCAAATTGATGTTAAGTGAATATGTGTCAGCTACTATTCCACAGCCCCTTGACATGAGAAGACAGAATTATGTATGTACTCGATTTTTCCCAAACCCTGAAGTGTAGGCCAGATATCATGAACGGTTACATAAAATTGATCAAAGAAGCATCGCGCTGTGTGTGGACATGAAAACTATGAGGTTACCATATAAGGGATGATGTGAGAAACTCCTCTGTTTTATTCCCATTTTTGACCAATTCAATAGATTTCCTGAAACAAAGCAATTTAGCATCTTTTTAAAGAGAATATCTTTGTAACTTATTTATAATGTAAAATAATAAGAGAGAATGACATGTGATAGAGAAATAACTGGGAAAGAGATGAAAATACAGTGTGAGTACTTGTGTTTATGTTTGGTTTTATATGTGAACGTGTGATTGTTTGGTTTGTTAGTTGTTGGTTAGTTTTATGCCATGCACGTCTGCATTTTTTTTTAAAATCTGTTTGGTCAAATATAGAATTAGGTGACAATATCCTTGTGGTGAATGTTCTCAAAACATTTTAGTAGTTTTCTTCAGTGCCATAAAATTATTCCAAACACTATAGCTGGGTCAGTATGATTATAAAATCATCTTTCATACGTTTCTATCTTGACCCCCGTCCCTTAAACATAAAAGTTTAGATACTAACCATTCATAGTTCTTCGGTGTAATTTAGTTCATTCTTTCAGGTCATCGTTGAGAAGTAGTAACATAAGTGTGAAGCCTGTGGAGAATTTAATATACGCATTAACCATTCAAATTGCATAGTTTACAAATGTTACATCTTTTGAAAAAACTGTAACTTTTCTTTCAGTCTGATACGTGATATATATTTATTATAACATTTTTAGGATTATAATTTTGTGAATATTGATTGATTTTAATAGTTGTCATTGGTTTTAAACATTAAAAAATTCTGAAAGCTGTTAAGAACACTCCCAAATTACATCATAACAAGTGTAATGCCATCTTTTTAACATCCTAACATACATAAGTTTAAATTTTAGCTTTTTTTATTTTATTTTTTTTATTATTTTTTTTAACTGATCGTGATTGCATCAGCAAATGAGGTCATCGGTTAATCCAGTGCTTCTCAAAGTGGTGGTCCGCAGAAGTTACCAAGAAATGACATTTCGCTACCACGTCAGTACAGGCAAAATAGTTCACCGGTCCGTGGTGCAATGGAAAAAATTCCTGCCGGTCCGCAATGCTAAAAAGTTTGAGAAGCACTGGGTTAATCCACTAAGTTATTTCTAACGTATTTCGTGCTCTAAAACTGAACGTGCCATTTTATAAATTGAGTCAGTATGAGTTGAATGGATACAGGATAAGCTGGTGTTTTTCCGATTACACTAAGAATCACATACATGTAGAAAGATTGTTTATTACTTACTGTTTCTTGAATATGTTATCATGTTCTTTTAACGAATTTAAAGTTTCCTGTCACATTATTTCTAAGAGTCTCACAAATATTTATTCCTTCTTCATCTGACTGCGTCACTTATTTGGGTTAGTGGGTTGGAAGTAAACAAGCAATACATTTAATAAAGTATTGGGGAATTCCCAAAATTACGTGGTAGGATATTTTAGCCAGTCATCTTTCAGGCGTCTATCTCTGCTGACAATTTTTTAATGGTTAAGACTCTGACAATTGTTCTTTGTTTCTAATAATGTATTAGAGATCAAGCTGTTTACATAATTTCCATTACTTTTTTTAATTATTCCCAGAACTCTCGTTAAATAAAGAAATTAAATTTAACTCCAGATTATAACAGAATTTCTGTTGAAGAAATGATAAAAGAAGAAAAGACTTCAAAGCTTTTCATTCTAGCCTATAGCTTTAACTAAGATCTTTTTTTATTTTAATTATATTTCGTAACAATAATTTATCCTGTGTCTTCCTGGTAAAATCAAAATTGTAGATTTCGGGAATAATTAAAAAATATAATCTATATTTTAAAAATGGATTTTTATTCTCTTTTTTTTCTTCTTCTTTTTTACATTTTTTTCTTAAAATTCAAACCATATTTTAGTACACTGGATGTATTGTTTTGTGTTATAAAAAATCATATTTGTGGTCTAATTTTCTTACATTCAGAGATTTTTCATTTTAAAAAATAATATTATTTCAAGAACTCTAAACGCGGCTACAATCGACTTCCGGAGTCGGGATGATATTTTGAACTTGAGACGTTTGGTCAACATCCTGGATAAGTTGTGACGTCAAACTCTAGACACTGTATGGCCAGTCCTGCAAGCAGAAAGTTTCCTCCCAGGAACGTGTAGAACCCCCAGGCCAACCTGGTGGGAGGGATAGGAACTAACGCTTTGTTAATTTGTCATGTTTATTAATCGTGTTGGAACAAATGACCATCAACAGCACTAACTGTTTTTGACTCATTACCATTACCATCCCCTTCACCCCACCCTGCCCAATTAATTAAAGTTATTTTCGACTTTTTGAGAATTCGTACCCGCACAGAAGTTTATGTATATTTCCGTTCAAATGTAAATAAACCATCGGGTATAAACATAGATCAATCAATGATTAGCGATGATATTTTTTTTTATTTTTTTAATTATTTTGTACAATCTTCAAGCACTGGTTTACATGATTATTTTTACATCATGTTATAACATTCGCAGGAGCAAAACAAGGTTTAGTTAATACTTAAGTATACAATATTCTTTTATACATGAGTTTTTAAGATTATTTGATGTACAAGTTGATAACATTCCTACCATACGTCAAGCAGACCTTCTGTCCCTGTTGGTTTGACTTTACTGGGGTAGATAATTATGATTAGGAAACCTAAGGTGGCTGAAATAATTAAATAAAAGGAAACCTAAGGTGACTGAAATAATTAAATAAAAGGAAACCTAAGGTGACTGAAATAATTAAATAAAAGGAAACCTAAGGTGACTGAAATAATTAAATAAAAGGAAACCTAAGGTGACTGAAATAATTAAATAAAAGGAAACCTAAGGTGACTGAAATAATTAAATAAAAGGAAACCTAAGGTGACTGAAATAATTAAATAAAAGGAAACCTAAGGTGACTGAAATAATTAAATAAAAGGAAACCTAAGGTGACTGAAATAATTAAATAAAAGGAAACCTAAGGTGACTGAAATAATTAAATAAAAGGAAACCTAAGGTGACTGAAATAATTAAATAAAAGGAAACCTAAGGTGACTGAAATAATTAAATAAAAGGAAACCTAAGGTGACTGAAATAATTAAATAAAAGGAAACCTAAGGTGACTGAAATAATTAAATAAAAGGAAACCTAAGGTGACTGAAATAATTAAATAAAAGGAAACCTAAGGTGACTGAAATAATTAAATAAAAGGAAACCTAAGGTGACTGAAATAATTAAATAAAAGGAAACCTAAGGTGACTGAAATAATTAAATAAAAGGAAACCTAAGGTGACTGAAATAATTAAATAAAAGGAAACCTAAGGTGACTGAAATAATTAAATAAAAGGAAACCTAAGGTGACTGAAATAATTAAATAAAAGGAAACCTAAGGTGACTGAAATAATTAAATAAAAGGAAACCTAAGGTGACTGAAATAATTAAATAAAAGGAAACCTAAGGTGACTGAAATAATTAAATAAAAGGAAACCTAAGGTGACTGAAATAATTAAATAAAAGGAAACCTAAGGTGACTGAAATAATTAAATAAAAGGAAACCTAAGGTGACTGAAATAATTAAATAAAAGGAAACCTAAGGTGACTGAAATAATTAAATAAAAGGAAACCTAAGGTGACTGAAATAATTAAATAAAAGGAAACCTAAGGTGACTGAAATAATTAAATAAAAGGAAACCTAAGGTGACTGAAATAATTAAATAAAAGGAAACCTAAGGTGACTGAAATAATTAAATAAAAGGAAACCTAAGGTGACTGAAATAATTAAATAAAAGGAAACCTAAGGTGACTGAAATAATTAAATAAAAGGAAACCTAAGGTGACTGAAATAATTAAATAAAAGGAAACCTAAGGTGACTGAAATAATTAAATAAAAGGAAACCTAAGGTGACTGAAATAATTAAATAAAAGGAAACCTAAGGTGACTGAAATAATTAAATAAAAGGAAACCTAAGGTGACTGAAATAATTAAATAAAAGGAAACCTAAGGTGACTGAAATAATTAAATAAAAGGAAACCTAAGGTGACTGAAATAATTAAATAAAAGGAAACCTAAGGTGACTGAAATAATTAAATAAAAGGAAACCTAAGGTGACTGAAATAATTAAATAAAAGGAAACCTAAGGTGACTGAAATAATTAAATAAAAGGAAACCTAAGGTGACTGAAATAATTAAATAAAAGGAAACCTAAGGTGACTGAAATAATTAAATAAAAGGAAACCTAAGGTGGCTGAAATAATTAAATAAAAGGAAACCTAAGGTGACTGAAATAATTAAATAAAAGGAAACCTAAGGTGACTGAAATAATTAAATAAAAGGAAACCTAAGGTGCTGAAATAATTAAATAAAAGGAAACCTAAGGTGACTGAAATAATTAAATAAAAGGAAACCTAAGGTGACTGAAATAATTAAATAAAAGGAAACCTAAGGTGACTGAAATAATTAAATAAAAGGAAACCTAAGGTGACTGATAAATGAAACTGTGAAATAATTAAATAAAAGGAAACCTAAGGTGACTGAAATAATTAAATAAAAGGAAACCTAAGGTGACTGAAATAATTAAATAAAAGGAAACCTAAGGTGCTGAAATAATTAAATAAAAGGAAACCTAAGGTGACTGAAATAATTAAATAAAAGGAAACCTAAGGTGACTGAAATAATTAAATAAAAGGAAACCTAAGGTGGCTGAAATAATTAAATAAAAGGAAACCTAAGGTGACTGAAATAATTAAATAAAAGGAAACCTAAGGTGACTGAAATAATTAAATAAAAGGAAACCTAAGGTGACTGAAATAATTAAATAAAAGGAAACCTAAGGTGACTGAAATAATTAAATAAAAGGAAACCTAAGGTGACTGAAATAATTAAATAAAAGGAAACCTAAGGTGACTGAAATAATTAAATAAAAGGAAACCTAAGGTGACTGAAATAATTAAATAAAAGGAAACCTAAGGTGACTGAAATAATTAAATAAAAGGAAACCTAAGGTGACTGAAATAATTAAATAAAAGGAAACCTAAGGTGACTGAAATAATTAAATAAAAGGAAACCTAAGGTGACTGAAATAATTAAATAAAAGGAAACCTAAGGTGACTGAAATAATTAAATAAAAGGAAACCTAAGGTGACTGAAATAATTAAATAAAAGGAAACCTAAGGTGACTGAAATAATTAAATAAAAGGAAACCTAAGGTGACTGAAATAATTAAATAAAAGGAAACCTAAGGTGACTGAAATAATTAAATAAAAGGAAACCTAAGGTGACTGAAATAATTAAATAAAAGGAAACCTAAGGTGACTGAAATAATTAAATAAAAGGAAACCTAAGGTGACTGAAATAATTAAATAAAAGGAAACCTAAGGTGACTGAAATAATTAAATAAAAGGAAACCTAAGGTGACTGAAATAATTAAATAAAAGGAAACCTAAGGTGACTGAAATAATTAAATAAAAGGAAACCTAAGGTGACTGAAATAATTAAATAAAAGGAAACCTAAGGTGACTGAAATAATTAAATAAAAGGAAACCTAAGGTGACTGAAATAATTAAATAAAAGGAAACCTAAGGTGACTGAAATAATTAAATAAAAGGAAACCTAAGGTGACTGAAATAATTAAATAAAAGGAAACCTAAGGTGACTGAAATAATTAAATAAAAGGAAACCTAAGGTGACTGAAATAATTAAATAAAAGGAAACCTAAGGTGACTGAAATAATTAAATAAAAGGAAACCTAAGGTGACTGAAATAATTAAATAAAAGGAAACCTAAGGTGGCTGAAATAATTAAATAAAAGGAAACCTAAGGTGCTGAAATAATTAAATAAAAGGAAACCTAAGGTGGCTGAAATAATTAAATAAAAGGAAACCTAAGGTGGCTGAAATAATTAAATAAAAGGAAACCTAAGGTGACTGAAATAATTAAATAAAAGGAAACCTAAGGTGACTGAAATAATTAAATAAAAGGAAACCTAAGGTGACTGAAATAATTAAATAAAAGGAAACCTAAGGTGACTGAAATAATTAAATAAAAGGAAACCTAAGGTGACTGAAATAATTAAATAAAAGGAAACCTAAGGTGACTGAAATAATTAAATAAAAGGAAACCTAAGGTGACTGAAATAATTAAATAAAAGGAAACCTAAGGTGACTGAAATAATTAAATAAAAGGAAACCTAAGGTGACTGAAATAATTAAATAAAAGGAAACCTAAGGTGGCTGAAATAATTAAATAAAAGGAAACCTAAGGTGACTGAAATAATTAAATAAAAGGAAACCTAAGGTGGCTGAAATAATTAAATAAAAGGAAACCTAAGGTGGCTGAAATAATTAAATAAAAGGAAACCTAAGGTGACTGAAATAATTAAATAAAAGGAAACCTAAGGTGACTGAAATAATTAAATAAAAGGAAACCTAAGGTGACTGAAATAATTAAATAAAAGGAAACCTAAGGTGACTGAAATAATTAAATAAAAGGAAACCTAAGGTGACTGAAATAATTAAATAAAAGGAAACCTAAGGTGACTGAAATAATTAAATAAAAGGAAACCTAAGGTGACTGAAATAATTAAATAAAAGGAAACCTAAGGTGACTGAAATAATTAAATAAAAGGAAACCTAAGGTGACTGAAATAATTAAATAAAAGGAAACCTAAGGTGGCTGAAATAATTAAATAAAAGGAAACCTAAGGTGGCTGAAATAATTAAATAAAAGGAAACCTAAGGTGACTGAAATAATTAAATAAAAGGAAACCTAAGGTGACTGAAATAATTAAATAAAAGGAAACCTAAGGTGGCTGAAATAATTAAATAAAAGGAAACCTAAGGTGACTGAAATAATTAAATAAAAGGAAACCTAAGGTGACTGAAATAATTAAATAAAAGGAAACCTAAGGTGACTGAAATAATTAAATAAAAGGAAACCTAAGGTGACTGAAATAATTAAATAAAAGGAAACCTAAGGTGACTGAAATAATTAAATAAAAGGAAACCTAAGGTGGCTGAAATAATTAAATAAAAGGAAACCTAAGGTGACTGAAATAATTAAATAAAAGGAAACCTAAGGTGGCTGAAATAATTAAATAAAAGGAAACCTAAGGTGGCTGAAATAATTAAATAAAAGGAAACCTAAGGTGACTGAAATCATTAAATAAAAGGAAACCTAAGGTGACTGAAATAATTAAATAAAAGGAAACCTAAGGTGACTGAAATAATTAAATAAAAGGAAACCTAAGGTGACTGAAATAATTAAATAAAAGGAAACCTAAGGTGACTGAAATAATTAAATAAAAGGAAACCTAAGGTGACTGAAATAATTAAATAAAAGGAAACCTAAGGTGACTGAAATAATTAAATAAAAGGAAACCTAAGGTGACTGAAATAATTAAATAAAAGGAAACCTAAGGTGACTGAAATAATTAAATAAAAGGAAACCTAAGGTGGCTGAAATAATTAAATAAAAGGAAACCTAAGGTGACTGAAATAATTAAATAAAAGGAAACCTAAGGTGACTGAAATAATTAAATAAAAGGAAACCTAAGGTGGCTGAAATAATTAAATAAAAGGAAACCTAAGGTGACTGAAATAATTAAATAAAAGGAAACCTAAGGTGACTGAAATAATTAAATAAAAGGAAACCTAAGGTGACTGAAATAATTAAATAAAAGGAAACCTAAGGTGACTGAAATAATTAAATAAAAGGAAACCTAAGGTGACTGAAATAATTAAATAAAAGGAAACCTAAGGTGACTGAAATAATTAAATAAAAGGAAACCTAAGGTGACTGAAATAATTAAATAAAAGGAAACCTAAGGTGACTGAAATAATTAAATAAAAGGAAACCTAAGGTGACTGAAATAATTAAATAAAAGGAAACCTAAGGTGACTGAAATAATTAAATAAAAGGAAACCTAAGGTGACTGAAATAATTAAATAAAAGGAAACCTAAGGTGACTGAAATAATTAAATAAAAGGAAACCTAAGGTGGCTGAAATAATTAAATAAAAGGAAACCTAAGGTGACTGAAATAATTAAATAAAAGGAAACCTAAGGTGACTGAAATAATTAAATAAAAGGAAACCTAAGGTGGCTGAAATAATTAAATAAAAGGAAACCTAAGGTGGCTGAAATAATTAAATAAAAGGAAACCTAAGGTGACTGAAATAATTAAATAAAAGGAAACCTAAGGTGACTGAAATAATTAAATAAAAGGAAACCTAAGGTGACTGAAATAATTAAATAAAAGGAAACCTAAGGTGGCTGAAATAATTAAATAAAAGGAAACCTAAGGTGGCTGAAATAATTAAATAAAAGGAAACCTAAGGTGGCTGAAATAATTAAATAAAAGGAAACCTAAGGTGACTGAAATAATTAAATAAAAGGAAACCTAAGGTGGCTGAAATAATTAAATAAAAGGAAACCTAAGGTGGCTGAAATAATTAAATAAAAGGAAACCTAAGGTGGCTGAAATAATTAAATAAAAGGAAACCTAAGGTGGCTGAAATAATTAAATAAAAGGAAACCTAAGGTGGCTGAAATAATTAAATAAAAGGAAACCTAAGGTGGCTGAAATAATTAAATAAAAGGAAACCTAAGGTGGCTGAAATAATTAAATAAAAGGAAACCTAAGGTGGCTGAAATAATTAAATAAAAGGAAACCTAAGGTGGCTGAAATAATTAAATAAAAGGAAACCTAAGGTGGCTGAAATAATTAAATAAAAGGAAACCTAAGGTGGCTGAAATAATTAAATAAAAGGAAACCTAAGGTGGCTGAAATAATTAAATAAAAGGAAACCTAAGGTGGCTGAAATAATTAAATAAAAGGAAACCTAAGGTGGCTGAAATAATTAAATAAAAGGAAACCTAAGGTGGCTGAAATAATTAAATAAAAGGAAACCTAAGGTGGCTGAAATAATTAAATAAAAGGAAACCTAAGGTGGCTGAAATAATTAAATAAAAGGAAACCTAAGGTGGCTGAAATAATTAAATAAAAGGAAACTTAAGGTGACTGAAATAATTAAATAGCAGGAAACTTAAGGTGACTGAAATAATAACAGGAAACTTAATGTGGCTGAAATAATTAAATAACAGGAAACTTAAGGTGACTGAAATAATTAAATAACAGGAAACTTAAGGTGACTGAAATAATTAAATAACAGTAAACTTAAGGTGACTAAAATAATAACAGGAAACTTTGGGTGACTGAAATAATTAAATAACAGGAAACTTAAGGTGACTGAAATAATTAAATGACAGGAAACTTAAGGTGACTGAAATAATTAAATAACAGGAAACTTAATGTGACTGAAATAATTAAATAACAGGAAACTTAATGTGACTGAAATAATTAAATAACAGGAAACTTAATGTGACTGAAATAAATAAATAACAGGAAACTTAATGTGACTGAAATAATTAAATAACAGGAAACTGGCTGAAATCCTATATAATAAAATGCAATGTTCTGTCCGGTCATTGATAGCGATTGGTCCCTCAAACTCCTGTAGACTCCTACAGCCAATCAATAGCGGAGAAAAATTAAATCTCATTTACATTTACATATTGAACAACGTTCGAAACGAGTTATTTTTGGTACAGTTGTTTTCCAAGAGTTTATTTTGAGCGGTGCGCGTTTGGGATTTGTAGTCAAAAACTTTGTTTTTACGGGTTATTTATTATAACTAAAATGAATATAGTATTTTTGCCATGGCCGGCCGAGACGGTGGGTTTCTCGACAAACCGCGGTGTGGGGGGAGGGAGGGTCTCTCGATAGACCACGGTGTTGGGGGGGGGTTGTCGGGTCTCTGGACATACCACGGTGTGGGGAATGGGTCTCTGGACAGATTGCAGTGTGGGGGGAGGAGGTAGTGTCTCTGGACAGACGGGTGTGGGTAATGTAGTGATGTCCTACAATGAACTTCACAGGTTACCCTACACTTATTCCCGTCCTGGGACGGGCTTTGTTGCTAGTAATTAAATAACAGGAAACCTAAGGTGAAGCATAAAAGTTCAATTGATAAACTCAGGGTGGGTAAGATATTCACTGAAATCAAATTATCACTATTTCTATTTTATAAAAAGCATTCTCTAAAAATAAATCAAAATATCATGACATAAATCTACTAAAGGCTTAACAATTTTACTTTTATGCAGGGAGAAGTGAATTGTGAGACTTTGCTAGAAGGGAAAAGGTATTTTAATTGATTGATAGGGATGAATTTTTTAGTTTATAAAATTATTTTTCGATATAAAAACATTTATTTCAAAATTACGATATAAAAGTTAAAATGGCATAAATTACTGACTAAAATCAAACTCTGACATCCTAATCTGAAATATTTTTCTGATATCTGATATTATAAAACATAATTATCGTAACGGTGTCATCTCAAATTTGATTTAATTACTCAAATGTTTCATTTCAAATGATATCAAAAGTCTTCTAATATTTGTCAAGAGCCTTTATCTCACATGCGTTGATATGAGACAATAACTTGTAGACAAAATGTTTAACTTTAACGGCTTGAACACTAGCAGATGATCCGGCTAATGCGCTCTCTGGCGATGTCGGTCTTTTTGTATGTTTATGAGGCTTGGACGCTCACTGCAGACCTCCAAAGAAGAATCAATGCGCTGGAGATGAGATGTTTCAGAAAGATATTGAACATCTCCTACACAGCGCACATCACAAACGAAGCGGACCGCAACACAATAAGTACTGTCATTGGCCCCTACGAGGACCTACTCACATCAATTAAGAAGAGAAAATTACGATGGTATGGATACGTGACAAGAACTGGAGGTCTCGCAAAAACTATATTGCAAGGCACAGTCCAGGGAGGAAGGAAAAGAGGCAGACAAAAGAAGAGATGGGAGGACGATAACAAAGAGTGGACCAGCCTGTCATTCAGCGACTCTCAAAGGGCAGCAAAGGACCATGACAAATGGCGTGTGTTAGTGAGCAGTTCACGATGGTGCCCCAACGAGACAACAACGGGTTACGGGATAGTTCAAGTTCAAGTTCAAAGATGCAATAAACATTTGATTTAACTGCTGAGACACCAATTAAATACAGTCAAACCTCTCATAACGAGATTAATTCGTTCCAGAGTCTTACTCGTTAAGCGAAACACTCGTTATACGAAACAATTTTTCCCATACAAATCAAGTAAAATACAATAAAATACAATACTCCGTTCCATGCTGGAAAAAAATACTCATTTTTCAAAAATCTTTATGGAAATTTATTCAAATAAAATTACTTATGAATTGTTAAAGAGTGTAACAACTAGAGTACAATTTAGATTTGAGACAAAAGGCGTAAACAAAAATATGAAATTATGACCACTAATTATTCCTTTCTAACTATATAACTGTCCAAAGACATTTGTTTTCGCCGACGCTTCAAAATTTGAAGTAGTATCCTTGACCAACAAGCTTTGTCATATTTAATCAAAATTCTAATGAATTAGTAATGATGGTGTTGGCTAAACGTTCAGCTGTTCTATTGACAATTGTAATATATCCCTGGAATTCTTCTGTGACCATCATTTTCCCATTTTGTTCTTTGACAAATCTAACACCAAGTGACATCTGCTCAATGCCTCCTGAAATGTCATTTGTCTCCTCGGCAAGTATAGAAAATGCAACTGAATTGTTTGCTTCACGAACAATGTCTTCACGCAAGAGAGACCCACAAATTTCGATTACAGTGTTTTGCGTAGTTGCCGAGATACACTCAACGGTTACCCGTCAAAACGGCCCCGGACAAAACGGCCCCGACATAACGGCCCCGGTCACAACGGCCCCAGACAAATTGTTAAATTTTTTAACAAAAACATATTTATTTATTTTTTTGCATTTTAAGTTTTCGTCAAATTTTTCACCCTTAACAAAAGTGGTAAAATTGTAAAATTATTTCTTGTGATGTTATTATATTGTTTCTTGTCAACAAACAACCGTTATTGGTACCATTTCGTGTAAAGGCTATTAAATTCACTTTTGTGGTGTTATTATTATTGTTTATTGTTAGCTAAACCTGACACTGAATAGGTGAGTAAAAATACGAATATATTTGATTGTAAATTTTACTATTAGTCTATCTATTAGTCCAGGGCCGTTTTGTCGGGGCCGTTATGTCGGAGCCCAATTGTCGGGGCCGTTTTGGCCAGGGCGTTTTGTCGATAAACCATACTCAGCACTACAAGAACCAATTGACAAACGATTACCAAGAACTTCATCTCCAGATTCAACACGAAACTCTTACAGTTCATACAAGTTACCAGAATTTGATTCTGTTCCACTAAGTGCTAAAACATGCATGCAGCAAAATAGGATTGTAGAAATGATGGGACCTAGTTTGTTGCGATTTTCTTGAATTTTTCTTCTAAAGGATGAGTCCAACTGCTCATCTATAGAAACTGCTTTGGCTTCCAATAAAGCAAACAAAATTGCTTGCATCTTCATGAGAGCCTTTGTGCCAAAATATGCTTTGCTGGTTGCTACTTGCATCTTCGTTGAAATCTTTATATTTTGTATATGGTTTGATGACAAATACCCACTGAACTCATAGAATTACTTTTTGCAGAAACAACACGCAATATTTGCAAAAGGCACCTATTAACATTTGCGAGTATACAAGCCACGGTGAATAGTCTGATAGCCATGCATATCTAAAAACTAAAAACTCTGTTTCCATCACTGTCAGCTCTAAAATCATAATTTTTATCAAGGTCCAACAATCACGAATCAACTTATTTGAAAGGTCGTATATCCAGACATACCTTCCAATATCCAATTTAGGAAATGACTAAGTGTCAGCAACAATCACATTAGGAACAGTTTCTTCAGTTGTGCTGACTGTTAAACGTGTACTGTTGTCCTCAATGCCAATGATAATTCATATGTTGCTGACGCCCCAAAATCTTCTAATAACGGCATTTCGGAATCCCGCGATTGGTATACTTTTTCGATTTTTTTTAGCCTGTAAAAAAATTTCTGATATCCATCCTTGGTAATCCTGCAGTTTCTACACGTATATTATTTCACAGCAAATTTCAATTTTCTCGTGAGAACTTAAGTTTTTAATTTATTAAATGCATTAATAAATGTTGTATTTTAGGGAATACAGCACTAATTTGTAAAGTATTATTAATTTCTAAGGCTTTTTTCGACCCTTATTTCATACTGAACTTGAATTAAATTGAAAATTGTACCTGTCTGGCATTGTCAGTTAAAATAAAAAAGTGTTGTTTTTTTTGCCCCCCACCCTGGAAAAATTCCTAGCGACGCCCATGCCACCTTGTTCTCACTTTTCATTGGTTTTTCGTTTCATTTCAACAGTTTTTTTTCTCTCTTATAACTGTCTTCTTGTGTTGTTTTTCTCGAAGGAATTTTAGCACATGTTATTACACTGTGCACATAAACAAATACGAATACTGTCTGAATACAAAATTTATAAAAACGGTTGATCGCATACGAAAATAATACGCTAACAGCTAACAGACCGAGTGCTTAACACAGAATAATACATCAGAGCGGAATTGCCGGTGTTGCAAAATAAATCCTCCCCCATACAGAGTCTCCCCCCGGAGACTCTGTTTTAAAACAAATCCTCCGGGGGGAGAAAATGTTTTCCTCCCGATTAAAATAATTTCGCCCCTACCCTGTAAAATATTGTCTCCCCCAAAATAAATTCGCCCCCATCATACTTTCGATATAAAACAAAGAGATCATTAAAAATCAAAAGAATAAAGAATACTTACTTGTGTATTGCTGTAATATTCACACATGTTTAATGTAATACTATTTATGGTAGTGGCGTAGATATAGAGAGATAAGAGGGGGTGCGGACCATACCGTTTGACACCTCTCAGGGGCGTGACATAATATTCACACGTGTTTACTGTAATACTATTTATTGTAGTGGCGTAGAAATAGAGAGATAAGAGGGGGTGTGGACCATACCGTTTGACACCTCTCATGGGCGTGACATAATACTCACAGATGTTTACTGTAATACTACTTATTGTAGTGGCATAGAAATAGAGAGATAAGAGGGGGTTGTGGACCATACCGTTTGACACCTCTCAGGAGCGTGACATAATATTCACGCATGTTTACTGTAATACTATTTATGGTAGTGGCGTAGATATAGAGAGATAAGAGGGGGGAGCGGACGATACCATTTGACACTTTTCAGGGGCGTGATATAATTTGAAAAATTACTTGATTTTTTCCCGCTGTACAAATTGACGCACAGGCAGTTTTGGGGTGTAAAAAGGCAGTTGTTTTGTTTCATAAAGCAAGGATTATGTCTTTATAGGCATGGGTTTGTGTTGTTACTATAAATAGTAAGTTTGTACAACGTCGGGTGTTCAGACGATGAGAAGGTTTCTTAATATCTAGAGTCGGGGGGGTGGGAAAGGGTGGGAGTGACCCAATTAAGTAACCGCACGGAGGGAACAAAAATCGGGCTACGACACTGACCCGTTTAACTTATGACCTGATTATAAAGTCTTTTTTCTTAAAAACTCTGTGGGCTATGCATTGTTATTGTGAGACGCAGAGGCGAGGCGTCAATGGAGGTGGGGGGTACTGGTGGTGCTAACTGCACTGGCTGACACTATCACAAGGGGTAAAACAAAATCTAAAATTAAGTTTGTTCCCGTTATTTGGCACTGGCAGACTCGGAGGAGGACTATGGGTTTAGTCGTGAGGGGGTGACACATTGAGCTTATATACATATATATATATATATATATATATGTATGTGTGTGTGTGTATGTGTGTGTGTGTGTTAGATATTACAAATGCTTTGTACGGAATAAACGTGATTTCAGTTTCAGTTACTTTTATTTAGTCAAAAGTTTGCGTACACAAACAGACATAGATTTTTAAAATTAAATTATTTTGTAAACATTCAGAAATACAGCGCAATTATTGAACCTTATTTTCATAACATCACCATGCACGAATAGATTATCTCATATCACGATTGTGAAATTATCTTTTACTGTACACGTGTATTATTTTTCTTTATGAATTTGAATTTTTAAATGCCATAACAGTTTTAAATACAACGAATATATTAAAATTTCAAAGCATTTTACACATGTTACACAAAATTTAGACGTTGGCTCCAATAATCATAACTAACATTAAATTTTCTGCCTATAATTTATACCGCCCCTTTCTAGAGTGTCTAAACTAATTATGACATTATGGACTGGACAGCCCAATCTAGAGTTGTGTCCATAAGAGAAAAAATAATTAAGAAAATTGTATCTATCCGTTAACATATTTTACAAAGTCTGTACATGATACTTTGATTTTACTATTTATATTGCTAGATATTCTAAAATATTAGAAAGCTTTAGGAGATAAAAAAAATAGTATTAACACAAGAGAATCACAACTACAGGTTATTATTTTCTTTTTAGTAGGTATAAAATACTTCGAGGACAACAATTAAGTTACAATTGCAAATCGCATAGTGAGAAAAGATTCTTTTTTAAAAAATGATCACTACTTTCATTACAAAAACTAGTATTGCAAAATTTATCTTTCAAATATTTAAAAAAATTATTAAACAAAATATTAAACATACATACATATATACATAAATACATACATACATACATAAATACATACACACATACACACACACATACATACATACATACATACATACATACATACATACATACATACATACATACATACATACATACATACATACATACATACATACATACATACATACATACATACAACATACATACATACATACATACATACATACATACATACATACATACATACATACATACATACATACATAAATACATACATACATACGTACGTACATTCATACATACATACATACATACATACATACATACATACATACATACATACATACATACATACATACATACATACATACATACATACATACATACATACATACAAACATGCATATATACATACATACATACACACACATACATACATACATACATACATACATACATACATACATACATACATACATAAATACATACACACATACACACACACACACATACATACATACATACATACATACATACATACATACATACATACATACATACATAGATACATACATACATACATACATACATACATACATACATACATACATACATACATACATACATACATACATACATACATACATACATGCATACATACATACATACATACATACATACATACATACGTACGTACATTCATACATACATACATACATACATACATACATACATACATACATACATACATACATACATACATACATACATACATACATACATGCATGCATGCATGCATGCATGCATACATACATACATACATACATACATACATACATACATACATACATACATACATACATACATACATACATACATACATACATACATACATACATACATACATACATACATACATACATACATACATACATACATACATACATACATACATACATACATACATACATACATACATACATACATACATACATACATACATACATACATACATACATACATACATACATACATACATACATACATACATACATACATACATACATACATACATACATACATACATACATACATACATACATACATACATACATACATACATACATACATACATACATACATACATACATACATACATACATACATACATACATACATACATACATACATACATACATACATACATACATACATACATACATACATACATACATACATACATACATACATACATACATACATACATACATACATACATACATACATACATACATACATACATACATACATACATACATACATACATACATACATACATACATACATACATACATACATACATACATACATACATACATACATACATTCATACATACATACATACATACATACATACATACATACATACATACATACATACATACATACATACATACATACATACATACATACATACATACATACATACATACATACATACATACATACATACATACATACATACATACATACATACATACATACATACATACATACATACATACATACATACATACATACATACATACATACATACATACATACATACATACATACATACATACATACATACATACATACATACATACATACATACATACATACATACATACAAACTCATATAAATTACTCCCTAATGCCTCCCTTTGCGTGATTATTACATTAGAATAACTCATTAGATTACAGGTGGCCAGACCCTAAGTAATTGAGAGCCGTTTTAAAATATTTAAAAATTGTTGAGAGTTGCATTGAAGCATTATGAGTCATAAAACCTGGCTTGGAAATCTTTCAGTAATCCTTTTAATATATCTTTCATAAATTGCACGCGAGCCGCAATGTGAACACAGAAGAGCCGCATGCGGCTCGCGAACCGCGGTTTGACCACCGTTGCTTAGAACGTGAAGGTTTCCTAAGCAGACTTCTTCATACATCAGCTAACTATGACTCGATAGACAACTTAAATGGCCAATACGTGCCCACCTTGAAGCAATCTATCTACTAAGACATATAGCTAGTCTTTACCCGCTAAACAAATGACGCTTCATGTTTTCCTGTCGCATTTCATTAATAAACAAGCCCACCTCTGTGACCCCTTAAGTCTCCAGGATTCTAACATTCCGTAAGGTCATTGACTTTATGCCTAACTAATTCAGCGGCACACCTAAACGGTGATCTCAAGCTAACTAAGCGCCTCATATCAACCCAGATCTCCACAACACTTTGATCTGGGTTATACTGTGAATTTAACGCAATGGGTATCACCAACCCTAGCTAAGACACTGATTGTTTAATCGTGTAACCTGTTTTTTTACTTTATTTTCTAAATTTAAAAACCTTGGCTACATTTGATTTGTTAAATTTTCTCCAGTAACTTTAGTAAACGCTACCGATAATAGACAGTAATAATGTTTTTGAATTATTTTAATGCACACATAGCAATCGGTAATTTCGTTTAGGTCCTTAACACATGATCTACCCACAAACGTAAAGAGTGAATTCTTGTTCCGAAATATCGGTGTCACTTTCTCGTATTACTTGATGATCTTTGTATTTCAGTTCATTTGTCTGATATTCTTTTAAATAACTCTGGGCAATTAACCAACTCTAAATATGTGTCTATACGGGCATACACCCACTTAGCCCGCAAATTGCTACGCCCCTGACAAAGCTTAAGATTGCTCAATTTCCAATAATCATACAGAAATGAATGAAGAACAAATACAAATTATGTTTTAAGTCATAAAGTTTAATAAAACAATTATTTATAATTTCCAATAATTAAGGGGAGAGTTTATTTTAACCCGGAGACTTCATTTTAAAACAAAGTCTCCGGGGGCGACTTTGTTTTAAAATAAACTCTACGGGGAGCGACTTTATTTTGGGGGAGACTTTATTTCGTGACACCGGCACTTGATTATCAGATGTCCTTTCATATACGGACAATCCCTGATATAAAATGTCTTTATATTCTGGAAGTCCCTAAATATATTGTGGGCAATATTTATAAGAATGGTTCATAATATAAAAGAAGCCTATAATAAATGGATGACCCATTGATACTTGGATGGCCCATTGATACTTGGATGGCCCATTGATACTTGGATGGCCCATTGATACTTGGATGGCCCATTGATACTTGGATGGCCCATTGATACTTGGATGGCCCATTGATACTTGGATGACCCATTGATACTTTGATGACCCATTTATACTTGGATGACCCATTGATACTTGGATGGCCCATTGATACTTGGATGGCCCATTGATACTTGGATGGCCCATTGATACTTGTATGGCCCATTGATACTTGGATGACCCATTGATACTTGGATGGCCCATTGATACTTGGATGACCCATTGATACTTTGATGACCCATTTATACTTGGATGACCCATTGATACTTGGATGACCCATTTATACTTGGATGACCCATTTATACTTTTATGACCCATTTATACTTGGATGACCCATTTATACTTAGATGACCCATTTATACTTGGGTGACTCATTGATACTTGATGTTCCATTTATACTTGGGTGGCCCATAAGGCTACGAATGAAGCCTACAATAAACAATTTCAATAACAACAACTGCATGTTGAGAAGTAAATTGTGATTGAAATCAACCATTTGGCCTTCATATTTTTATTTAATTTGTGTTGGAAGTATTAATTTGTCTAAACGCCTTAAGTAAATCATTTGTCATAAACTAAAGCTTAGTTTATGTGTTTGATTGGCACACATAATATTCTACTTTTAAATAATGTTGCTTCCATTTTTTAAATATTTGTTATTTTAAGTTTAAGAAAGTTTTCTTTGCTTTCATTAGTAATGCTCCATGCATTGATTTGTATCACAAAATTTAGTTTTCTTTAGGATAATTTTTTATTACTATTTTTATTTGATCACGTTTACAAAAGAACAGAAACCACCATGTCTCAGTCACATTTTTATTCATGTATTACATTTTAACACTGGAGGGTTTTTTTAGATGTTTAACAAAGTTTTGTTTCTTTTTATCTTGTTCACCGATAGTTGTATGATTTGATTTCCCGAGTTCTTATAAAAATTTCATTTCTATTTTAGGTTTAACATCCTGGATAAGTTGTGACGTCAAACTCTAGACACTGTATGGCCAGTCCAGCCAACAGAAAGTTGCCACCTAGGAACGTGTAGAATCCCCAGGCCAACCTCGTAGGAAGGAAATGAAAATATTTTTTAACGAATTTGTTGGCTTTCTAGACTATTGTTATTAAATAACTCTAAAATATACGGAGGCCAAAACAATATTTAAAAAAATTGATGGAGAGCCCTCAATGTATAGAGTAATGAGATTTTTCGATTCTTTCTTGCCACTGTCTAAATTCAATGAAGATATTTTCGCCTAAATAAATAATATTTTAATTGTTGACCTCCTATATTTTAGTGAAAGTGATGTAAAGGATAAGAAGAAATGATGTTGGGCACCAGCGACAAAGACGCGGTGGGGCGATTTAGGTCAGATTTCAAAGATTGGTGTGGTTTTATTAAAGATAAAAAAAGTTCAAAATTAAAATAGACAATTTACGATAAATGTAAAGCTGTCAAGCTTAATGTCAAGTTAAATGTCTAGTTTAAGGACTCGACCTGTGGATTGAACTCCACTTCAATACGTGTAAGAAAATATGCAGATGAACAGAGCGAGCAAAAGAAAGAGAGAGAGAAAGAAAGAGAGAGAGAGAGAGAGGTGGGGATAGGGAAACATTTTAGTGAAGGTTGGTTTAATTTTAAAATGTATTTCTTTGTTACCTGTGTGTGTGTCTCTCTATCTATCTATTTCTCTCTCTCTCTCTTTCTCTCTCTCTCTCTATATATATATATATATATATATGTGTGTGTGTGTGTACATGAGTAACGCGTGAGCCATCTCCCCAGCCTTGTTCATTGTCATCACATTTAGAACCCCCATCCCAACAACAAATGGACGTATGATCTATGATGAAAACTTTTATACAACCCTTGTTAAATTCAAGCTTACCCCCCCCCCTTTTTCTCTATCACTTCAATCACCCAAAGCAAAAAGTATTTTCTGATTTTGTAAACTTTCATAAGGTTTGAGAACATGTCTTCCTTGCATCAATCTTACCAGACGTCATGAGGTCCTTCTGTTCCTGTTGGTTTGACTTTACTCGGGTAAATGATGATGATTAGGAAACCTAACGTGGCTGAAATAATTAGACATTTATTTTTAAAAAACAAGATAATCGAATACAACCCTCAGATAAAATAGAAATAGCTTTACTTATTCCGTACGCAAGAGCAAACACATAAAAATTATCGTTCGTCCCGTCTGGAATTCGGACGTGGAATGGGTTGCCTGATCAAACTAGCAAAAATTGGCGCTTTATTAACATTTAAATCAAGACTAAACATAAACCATGGATAAGTGTAGGGCGCAATAATCTTTTGTTTAAATTTGATATTATAAGATGTTGAGAACATTTTCACTAAAAATAATAAACATTAAAAGGTAATAATCCTTGACACACTAAGAAACGAGAGTTTTACGATGTTTGTCAGACCGAATTCCGCAACTAAGATTAAAACCTCATTTCATGTCCCATTTCAACGTTTCATTTCAAACTGTCACGTTAACAAAGTCATATACTATAAATTACATTTAAGGGCATTATGTGTCATAGTCAAGACGGATATGTCTTTCTCTCATATAAACGACACATATGAAAGCTTCATGAAACACTTATTTACAAGCCTGTAATAATCAAATAATAGGAAATGTAAAGTAACTTTGACGTTTTCACCTGAAGTAAAGCGACATAGAATACTTACCTGCAATGAAGTAACTAAAAGAGAAAAGCTTCGGCCACCTGAAGAAGACGATGAAAATTGAGAGAATCTGTCCGAGGTAAATGACCAACAAGATGGCTGACATCGCGTAGGTCAAGTGATAGACCGTCTGGCGCCAGTCTGTGGAGTATTGGAACACGAAACTGAAGGGTGGGGTTTGAGGGGGTTAAACATAAATTAAATCAAGGGTCCTCAACATTTACCACATGAGGCATCTTAGTAATTTATTAAATAAATGTTACTATCTGTTAAATATGTGACTAAGTGAAAACAATAATAAATGTTTTTTTAAGTAGGAAGATGTGTGACGTCAATTTAATCGTGCTTCTAGCTTACTGGCAATAATATAAATGATGAAGTGACTGCGGTATAGTGTAACTCGTGTGCCAAGATTCAATAGGAAGTTTGCCAAATAAAACTATCAACTTTACAATTTCTCTATTTGAAAAATATGATCCATGAAATACAAATAAATGGTTCCTATTATGTTAAACGCAACGCAAAGTTCAGAAACAGGACCTAACTGAAGGTTGACACATGACCTATCTGAAGGTTGACACATGACCTACCTGAAGGTTGACACATGACCTACCTGAAGGTTGACACATGACCTACCTGAAGGTTGACACATGACCTACCTGAAGGTTGACACTTGACCTACCTGAAGGTTGACACATGACCTACCTGAAGGTTGACACATGCCCTACCTGAAGGTTGACACATGACCTACCTGAAGGTTGACACATGACCTATCTGGAGGTAGACACTTGACCTACCTGAAGGCTGCTCCACAAAGAAACACTCCGTTGAACAGCGTCTGAAGAGTCCCTCTGATTCCAAGAAAACGCCATTCTGGGAACGGAATTGTCAACACACATGTGCTAATATTATAACAATTGATATTTGTCTTTAATATACAGAGGAAAGGCGGAATTAATTTTATATATTGTAGCTTCAGGAGACTAGCCATATTCATATTGATACTATTTATTTCCTAAGTGTCGAGTTTAACTAACATGTATGAGAGGAGTTTGGCTTAGTTCTGCCAAATGCAAACTCCAGAACAAGGCTTCCCTCCTCAAAATTAATTTGTTTCAAATGATGGTCTATATAAAGTACAATGTACTGGTTTAGTCACTCCCTTCCCCGCATCCTGGCATGGCCATTACGTAATCCTAGAGCTAGAGTGCACTAAAATGTTTCTCTATAATGCCAATAATAGCAGGAGGGTAAGTGATCCTACAACCCGAACATCAAGTGTCTCAAAAGTGAACATATTAAGGGGAAATAACAAGAGCATCAAAGCATGCCATCGTAATTTTTCGAAGTGAAATGATGCTTCTAGCAACAGAGTGGAAATTATTTTACACGCTTTTATTTAAAAATACATTTGTCCCCTTTTTTTCACGCACATTAATTTAATACCACTTTAAATTAGATCTAAAAGTTTCCCTCACAAAGTATATTTGATACAAACTTTAGTTCCAAGACATTTGTATTGGAACATAATTCAGTTCTAATCCTTAACATACGTAATTCTGCCTTCCAGCGTGACACTGTATTTACCTTCAGTGAGTTAAAGTAAGTTTGAACCTACGTTATATTCGTAGACTTAACATAGTCATGACAAACTGAAGCTCTAGTTGCGGTTTCCCCCATTTCGGCCCGATACGCCCCTGCTGTAAGAACCCACCGTTGACCGTTTGACCCAGACGTCTGACGTGATGCCTGTGGTCATGAATATAAATGAAATGATGACCCCTAGGACGGCAATGAGCCTGGACGTGATGTTTTCAGACATGCTCCCAGCATCTTTGTTTCTTCAGTTCCTGTCTGTAAATACACAAATACTCATGATTAAACTGATTATCTTTCATTAATCAGCTACTCGAAATTCAAATAATTGTAAAATGGTCGCCAAAGTGACGAACCGTCGTCTGCGAATTTTTAACACTACTTACTCTTACACAGTTCAATTTTTTTTAAAGGGCCTTTGTGTCTCCTTTGTAAACTCTTCATTGTAATAACCCCAGTGGAATACTGTTATTATGTTAACTTGAATATTGAGAATGAGTGATACACATTATAGGATCTGTTTGGACAAAAAATATGGTATGCATGCATCAATTGCATTTTTTAAAAGTTTGCTTACTTCCTTGCACTTTCTGTTCTTCTGTGATTTGGATTCTCTGTGAAAGTCTTTTGTTTTCTGGTAGTAGCAGAAAACGAGAAAAACTGGTATAGTCAAAGTATACTATAAATATAATAATGTGATTGTTTTTATTTGTTCCCGAGAAAACATATGCCTGAATGTTTAAGTTTGTATTATGAATTAGAATTTAGCATGTGACGTTTAATTTAATTGACGACAATGTTGTGATACTTTCAATCCTAAAAACCAAAATTTGTGGATAGAAAATGAACTTTTGTGCAACAATTCTTCTAAATTTTTATTTTAATAATAGAGACCGGAATTAAGTAAGAAAGTTTAAGCTTCAAAGTTTTAATTTACAGAATGGTTGTGCTCTTCACGCTTTCAAAATCAATTTCCCTAGGATATTTTTTCCAGGCTCGTTTATATTTATTTATTTTTTTTAACCAAAAGACGAGAGAGGTTCAACAATTCATTGATTTATTTGATGTTATTCACAGGAGGTGGCCATGATGGTTTTCCCTGGTCAAATTTTAACATCCGGTTTTTTTTTATTTACTTTAAAAAATGGAAAGCTATTTTAATGAATTAATATTTTTAGAGGAGGCAATTTTCACTTTAGTATTTCTGTTGTAAACTGTTCCAATCGATCTAAAGTGTATGCTACCATTCAACTAAAGATATTATTTATAAATATTTTGATTTTAATTATTGATTGAATTATAAATTAATTTATGTCAAATGTTAAAAGCGTTATTAATAAAATGTCAAAGAACGAAATTGTAGAAACAAAAATATAAATAATTTAATTTCTTTTCCATTTCAATTTCAGCCATATCTACTTTCCTTGAAAAGACTTAGTGTTGGTGACAATTGGGGCAATACTTGATTATACAATTTTTATATATGTCGCATCTTTTGTCTAGTCTTATAATGTTTAAATACAACACAATTATAATCTAATACAACTGTCAGATAGACATGGGCATAAAAATACTTATTCCATGTGCAAGAACATAAACTTGCAAAAGTTTCGTTCTTCTCGTCTGGAATGGGTGGCCTAAACAAAGGATAGCAGATGTACTATCTACATTTAAAACTCTAATAAAAAAATTCCAGACTAAACAGTAAATGTTGCAAAGCTAGAGAAAACAGCAAAGGCGTACGGCATGGAAATCAATGCAGAAAAGACCAAGGTCATGGCAAATAGTAAATTCACAAGTGAGATTCGGATAAACGGGCAAAAACTCGAAGAAGTCTCAACCTTCAAATATCTAGGGGCCATAATATCGGACGAAGGCTCAAAGCCAGAAATTCTTGCCAGAGTAGCCCAAACAATGGCAGCATTGAGTAAATTAAAGCACATCTGGCAAAGCAAGAAGCTCTTCCTGAGATCAAAGATCCGGCTAATGCGCTCTCTGACGATGTCGGTCTTTTTGTATGGTTGTGAGGCTTGGACGCTCACTGCAGACCTCCAAAGAAAAATCAATGCGCTAGAGATGAGATGTTTCAGAAAGATATTGAACATCTCCTACACAGTGCACATAACATACGAAGCGGTCCGCAACACAATAAGTACTGTCATTGGCCCCTACGAGGACCTACTCACCAGTGGCGTAGCGAGGGGGGGCAGGGGGGGGGGACTTATGTCCCCGGGCGCCACGTTAGGGGCGCCAAAATGAGTATTCAAACTAATTTTTTAATTTTATTTTGATGTAAACTAATGTATCCCTAATACGTTTGAATGATTGAATTTTGGAGCTCCGAAAATATCTTCATTACAAACCAGTTGGCAAGCATGATTTTGGCGCCTCCATTTGGCGTTAAGGGGTACCATTCTACTAATAAATAAATGACACATCCACAATGTAGGATTGCTGATGGCGTTTTAAAAAAACTGTTGAGATGCTGGGAGTGACACTATGGGGGCAGTAAGAGACAAAGGCGATTCTATTTAGACGACACTAAAAGAAACCAAAATGACCAAAACAAGAAAAAGGAGTGGCTCAAAGCAGTGGTTCTCAACCTGTGGTCCGCGGACCACTAGTGGTCCGCGAAGATGTTCCTGGTGGTCCGCGAGCAAAGCATGAAATTTACGCACTGTATGATTCATCGAGAAAGACTGGCAAGTAAAAGAATTAACGCAGAATTAAAATATATATTTTATCTGGCCTAAATAATTTTTAAATTTTATCAACGCTTGTCCATTAAATTCTCGTCTCTTTGATTTCTTATGTTCGAATATGAATCGTGACCATTAACAGTTACTGATGTGTACTGAAATTCGTTGGTTATCAGACTGTTTAAATTAAATGCTGACGTAAGAGAGTTTATTGTCGAAAAAAAACTCAAAGCTTGTTGATCATTTGAACCAAAGCCTGTGGACTGCTGTTCTGACTTACTTGGCTGAAATTTTTGAATAACTCAATAAACTTAATTCAAATCATCAAGGAAAGCAGACGCATATATTGCTCTCATTAACAAAGCGTCTCCTTTTACAAAAAAGCTTGATCTTTGGAATAGAAGATTAAGTCAAGGTAACTTTGAGATGTTTGATCAATTGTACAAAATCAACGAGAAACCAGAAAATGCTGAAATAAATTTTTAAAAAAAAACAGTTCATAAATTTGATTTCTGGTCATATTCAATCAATGAAGGGCTAATTTTAGTTCTACTTTGGTGATTTTTTTAACGTTCAGTGGTTTTTCGTTGGTTTCCAGTCCTAATCTCACACACATTGTCTCATCAAATAAAATTACCAACATCGTAATTAAACCTATTCATTGAACTGACTAGCGATACCACTTTGATTATGTTACATCAGAAAGTGGGCTTAATGAAATTTTGGAGTACTCCGAACTGTCTCAGATAGCTTTTAAAATACTTTTACTCTTTGCAACTTGGTGAAAGTGGTTTTTCTGCATTGCTTACAATTTTTAAAAAATCGTACGTACTAAATAAACTAATATAGCAATCTTTTTATTACAAACTACTGTTTATGACTTAAAGTTTTTTTTTAATAGTTAGCAAGTAGAATTAAATAAGAAGACTATGAGACTAATATAAATGACATTTCTTCGTTAGAAAAGAAAGCCATTACAATATTGTTTTCGGAGCACGCAAAACGTAGCATTTTAGTATAGTTTTACTAACTAACATGTATACTACTTATAGCTAGCAATAATCTTCTGTTTAGAAGGAGCGTCTGCAACAGATATGATATATACATTATAATTATATTTAACTTTCGAGCACGGCAGTAGCACAATCTTTAGTAGTGGTCCATAGCTAAGAGACACATTTTTCAAGTGATCCTTGAATCTCAAAAGGTTGAGAACCAATGGCTTACAAAACGGTTAATTCGCGTCCCTTTTTGCTGCATGCTGTGACTCTTTTTAAAAAGAAAAATCTTACTTCCCCAATTCCACTGTGGAGGGAGTAAAGTGGGGGAGGGGAGGGAATGCACTCCTCTCACGGGCTTGTGTCGGTATGAAAAAGCAAGTTGGATTCCTTTTATATGAAACATAAGATACCGTATCTCTTTCCTGTCTCTCTGTGATCAAACTTGATCAGTATGATCCACTGTTAGAAAAACACTTAAAACATGCCCGAGAAAATCCAGGTTCAGTATCTTATTTATAACCGGAAATCTAAAATGAATTTATCCACCTACTTACATCAACTGTAAGGAATCGGCTGTTTCGTGAAATCAGAAAAAAAAAGTACTACGGTATCTGTATTGACTCAAAACCCGATCTTAGACACCTGGAACAGCTTTCTCAAGTCATCAGATTTGTGGATGTGGATTTTCAAACTAAAAAAGAAATCCTCAAAGAATCAATTTTATGTTTTGTGCAGATACATTCCAAAGACGCAGCAGCAAGAGTTATCGTAGAGAAACTGGAATATAATAACATACCTATAGCCGACAGTCGGTCACAATGTTATTACAATGCTGCTGTAATGACTGGGCATATATCCGGCCTTCAACACAGAATATGTGTCAGAAATTACAGAGCATTGTTCATCAAATGTCACAACCACAGCTTAAACTTAGCAAGAGTACACTCAGCTAAACAGCATCCAGTTGTTATCACGTTTTTTGGTACCAGTTGAAAGTATACATTTTTGTTTCCTCTCGTTCAACAACTCGTTGGGAAGAATTAAAAAGAGTTGTACCAATCAAAATGAAGAGGGAGTCTGAAACACGTTGGAGTACACGATGAGAAGCTGTTAAAGCAATTTATGAAGGACTAGATGAACTGGTAGGGCTGTTGGAAAAATTATCGGAACATACAAATATGACGCCTGACACCATACGTGATGCAGAAACTTCGCTAGTAGGTATATTAAACTTTAAATTCCTACTTTTGTTAAATTTCTGGAAAATCATACTTGGGAAAATTGATCGTGTCAAGTGTCAAGAAACGGTTGCAGAATCCTACTGTGAATTTCAAGGAAGCAGCATCTGATCTTGAATCGCTTGAGCAAGAAATTGTCAACATTTCTGATGATTTGGGCCAGCTTGCGGTAGACAGTGGAAAAGAAGATGGACAAATTGGTGAATCGAGGTTGGAAGAAGGATTAGGCGACATCGGAGGATAACTGGAGAATTAAACAAGAGATGCAGGACTTTCTGCAGAAGAAGAATTGCACGTGATATTTAAAGCGTAATTGATAGACTCCAACAGGAGATATCAATACGGTTTTTACGTCTAAAAAACCTAAACAAAAATTTTTGATTTTTACTATACGTCAAAACTATTTTTACTGAGACAAAAGTTGATTCACTTCGTTAAAATTGCCTAGATTTTACTAATTTATACGAGACTGATGTCAATGGTCACGAATTTTGCACAGAAATTGGAGACTGAAAAATGCTGCTCAGTACCCGGATTGAAGTTTTATCGGAAACTCCGTTGGATCGTCTTGGTTTTATTGTTTCATATGGAGATGAAGCATTTCCGAATCTGCGCATTTCACTTCAATTTTATCTAAACATTTCTGTTTTAACTGAAAGCTGTGAGCGGTCCTTCTGCAAACTAAAGCTTATTTTGTCTTATTTACGTGCTTCAATGGGACAAGATCGTCTGAATGATCTTGCACCCCTTAGCATCGAAAGAGAAACACTTGAGAATATTAATTTTGACATCGGGATTGACGAGTTTACGACATTCAAATCAAGGAGAATCATTTTTTGTAGACTATGTCTAATTTTATAATTAGTAGAGTTTTTTTTTAATAAATTGTTTACAATCGTATAGAGAATTATTAGTCTGTATTCTATTTCATTAAAATACCAGATGCTTCGAAAATGAACCATATAATTATTATAAATCGTAAAAATTCAAATTTTTCGTGGGGGCTCTGTGAGCCCAAAGAATCATTCGGCCCGACAAGGGGCGCAGATTTTGTGTCATGTCCCCGGGCGCACATGACCCTAGCTACGCCACTGCTACTCACATCCATTAAGAAGAGGAAATTACGATGGTACGGACACATGACAAGAACTGGAGGTCTCGCAAAAACTATATTGCAAGGCACAGTCCAGGGAGGAAGGAAATGATGCAGACAAAAGAAGAGATGGGAGGACGATATCAAAGAGTGGATCGGCCTGTCATTCAGCGACTCTCAAAGGGCAGCACAGGACCGGGACAAATGGCGTGTGTTAGTGAGCAGCTCACGATGGTGCCCCAACGACCCAACAACGGGTTAAGGGATAGTTCAAGTTCAAGCGTAGGACGCCATCTTCAGTAAAGAAGGAGCGACTGTGCTAGATAAATATAATATAAAATTTTATGAAGATGGCCAATTCGAAAGTTCTTTTCAAAATGTTTTTGCTCCTGTTTAATTAATCTTTGTTAACCTTTCCTTTGATGGTCGTGTTGGAAATGTATATATCCTGTGAGTTTATTTGGTGCATTGCAATGTATTTGTAATGGAAATTTCCATCATATTTCTATTGGATTTATCCAGTGTATATTGTATTGTATACGTAAAGTTCTTTTTTACTGGAAGTACGAGTTGGATGTATGCGGATGTATGATTTTTGCTTTGACTTTCTTTCCATTAGTGCTGTTGAGGGCCAAAAGGTTGTATTTGAGAAATGCTTCATGCTCTTATGTCGTGTTTATATCATCTTATTACTTACATCTGTTTCAAATAAGAAATATAAATATATCATTTTATTTGTATTATCAATCATTCACTTTTAAGTTGTAAAGTCTAACTTTTACAACATATTCTTATATTCTAGTGGTCTCTATGTTGACAATACAATAAAGACAAACTAGATAAATTACAAGACGCCTACACTAAATACAAACAGTACACATACAACAAATTCATAGTTTTAATTTGTTGGCACAAACATTTCATGAAACGAAAAATAAACACTATCAAACCATGAAGATTTTATTTAGTTGTATTCATTGAATTCATTTATTGCTCTAGTCGAGACTGTGAATGACATTATTTATGGTACATTCTTTTGTAAACATTGTTCTATATTCAATTTATTTTTCGATCACCGTTGTTTTTAAAAACATTTCTTAAAATATTTACTTTTTTCTTATTTCTTGCATTTTTCTGTATTTGATTAAAAACACCTCCTTTCACTTCAGATGTTTCCTGATATTTTAACACATCTACACATTTTAAATCAATCACATTTTGTTGACTAGATGTTAAACATTCAAAACATGAACATGATATTTGTAGTTGACCTGTTCTTGAACCACTCTTCAATCAAATCTTTACACTGATCACATGGTGACTGCTGGCTGCTTCTGGGGAAATAATGTAAACTGATTGTATGGCTGATAAACATGAAAACATTATAAGTCTAAATTTTATTATATAATATTAAATATTACTATTTGTGATCGAGTATTTTAGGCGTCAATTCTTCAGAAGCAACCGGTTTTAAAATGTTGATTAAGAATTACATCAGAAAATACAATGAACTAAATACTCTTTAGCTTAAAAATACAATACACGGACCAATAAATCATCGGGCAAGATAAGAGTTTACTTTGAATGATTAAGAAGCGTATGTTATGGATGTTTGGTCAATGTCTGTGTATGTGATTACCGTTTGAGTTCTGCTATAGGATATTTAGGAGTCATCAAGATATTGCATGGCTTTGACAATCATGGAGAAAAACTACATCGAAATGGACAATGTCAAATCGATTTAAGCTTAAGTAATGCATTAATTAATTGCTTTCAACTGGATTTTTTAATATATTACTTACACTTATCTGGGTGTCAAATGATGTACCAATACTTTTTTAGTTGTAACACAGCTAGCTTGTTGTAACAATATAGGCTTTTAGTTCCGCTATCAGACTGTTGTAGACTTATATAGTAGTTTTATATTGTTAGTTAATCAGTTGGATGTAGTAGGGTTGGTTTGGCAAAGTAACGTCTGCTTGTTGTGATACTTTGTGTTGTTGCAGTACATTAAGTGGGGTAGCACTTGTCTGGTAAGGCCCATTAGTCTGGTTCGTTATAGTTGTGATCGGTTTGGTGTAGCACTAGTCTGGTGGTTGTAGGCCTATCTAATTGTATTGTGCTGCTAGGGTTTACAGAGGTAAGCATCAGCATCGAAGGGGTAGCACTAGTATGGCTGGTTGGGGCAACATTCTGGTGTATATTGAAGTTCTCAAATTGCTGACCGACTCTATGGCTCACATGATTAATTATTCTTTTTGAATGGGTAGCACTAGTTTGGTTGGAGTAAGACTGTCCATTTGTTTTATGTCTCTATGGCCCACACGGGTAGGTGTCTTCATCAAGGGGGTAGCACTAGTTTGGTTGGTGTAGGACTAGTTTGGTTGGTGTAGCACTAGTCTGGTTGGAGTGAGACTGTCCATTTGTTTTATGTCTCTATGGCCCACACGGGTAGGTGTCTTCATCAAGGGGGTAGCACTAGTTTGGTTGGTGTAGGACTAGTTTGGTTGGTGTAGCACTAGTCTGGTTGGAGTGAGACTGTCACATCGTATGCCTCTAGGGCCCACACGGGTAGGTGTCTTCATCAAGGGGGTAACACAGGCAGGATGCTAAGATCATTAATAATGTGGTCGACAAGCATGCGTAGTAGCCGTAGCTGAGACTGTGGTAGCAAAAAAAACGAATCAATAAAACAAATGTAGCATTTATATAATATGTAGAAATAAATGACAATATGGTAAAACTGAAAAAACACCCCTTCTTCAAATTCCCCATCTAGACATTTAGACAATCCCTTTGATGCCCTTGATGTTATTACCGCCTCCACTAATTATCGCATTTTTGCGGTATAAGACGCAATTTTTCTACCCCCAAAATGGGGGGGTGGGGGTGGAGTTGGTGCGTCTTAAACAACCAATAGAAAGTATTTGGATCAGATACTTTTTAAATCCCTTATATTAACTTCACTAACGTCTCTGTCTCTCTGTCTTGGGCGGGCGGAAAAACAAAAGTCAAAAATGACCCACTTCCCGTGAAGCCATCAAGCTGAAATTTGGCACACGGACCTGTGTCACCTAACAATGGACATATCAAAATTTCAGATCGATCAAACGTACCGTAATTAAATTAATGTATTTTTCGTTTATCTATATAAACTATATGTAGCGGTCGCTATTGTTTACATTTTACCGGTCACTTGACTTCACGCCAGCCATCGGTGAACACGTGGTGGTCGAGTGGCAGCGCGCTCGACTAGCGTACCGATGGTCACGGGTTCGAATCCATGTCAAGGCAAGGATTTGTTCCCGGGGCCTAGGGCGTCCCTGAGTCACCCAGCTACGAATGGGTACCTAACACTAGTTAGGCGGCTGGGTAATGCCTGGAACCCACAAAGCCATGGCCTGTGAACGCTGCATCACTTGCCAACAGATCATATGTCATGGTCTGTGGACGCAATTATCTTCTGCATAGAAGGAGCGTCTCTATAGATAAGATAAGATAACACATCTCGTGTTTTAACCAGGTGATTTACACCAGGAGTTGAGTTAACGCGTTGACGCCACCCGTCCATGTCCACACCCCCTCCCCCCTTCCCCCAGTTTTAAAGCCAGGGTAATTTCGGTTTCAGTCTGTAAATGTTTGTCGCGTTTGAACATAATCAATACTTTTAGTTATGTATCATATATAAGGGATTTATAGTCAAAAACTTTGATTTTACGGGTTTGTTTTATTTCTTCTAGATTCTTCACCTTTAAAAATAGGTGCGTCTTATATTCCGGAGCATATTATAAGGCGAGAAATATGGTAGGTCAAAGTTGAAAGGTCAAAGGTGGTTTACCTTGTTTCTGTAAAGTTTGTTTTTCCCGGAGGCCTGATCTTCATGGGGTAAATTATTAGGATGTAAAGAAACGCGCCAGCTGAAAAACGTGTAATACTTGGACATAACATAGGTGTAACATTACATTGGTATAACATAATTTTGATCTAACATAACCTTGGTGTAATAAATCATTAGTATACCATATCAGTATTATAACGTAAAATTAAAAATCAAATTTATTTATCATAGAAATTCGAGCGCCAGTAAAGATTTATTTTATTCCAGAACGGTCTACGTAACTATCCATATATCTCTATTTTTAGACATAAATATCTAAAGTTAATTAAATGTTTGTAAGTAAATTAGAAATCATCTCAGAAATACACATATCAAAGATATACTTAGGACAAATGCAAACACTCAGTGGCGTAGCTAGGGGAGAGGAAGGCAGGATTCAAAAGGTCCCCCGCGCCCCCCCACTTGAGGGGGGCCACAAATTAGTGTACTAATTTTTTTTTACATTAAATATTACGCCACCGCCATGTAGTGGGGCCCCCAAAGAGGTTAAGCCCCCGGGCCCACAAACCCCTACAAATTCCTAGCTACGCCACTGCCATCACTTGACTTTTCAAAAACAATAAATACTGGTAATTTTTCTATTTTTAGCCATCTTACTTACAGTGGAATTTTTTTCCACTTTCATGAAACCACTTTTTTTAATGATATTCGACATTGATATCTTAATAGAACAACATTTCAAATCTTATCTTAATTCTCGAGATTAACTTTAAATAATTCACCTTCCTGTTACTTTTATCTGTAAAACAAATATCAAACGGTCGGCGTAACAACTCAAAGAAATGCCATTGGTGTAAATAATCCTGAGATAATTTTAAGACCTTTAAATAAGTTGTCATGGTTATAAAATGTATTCCTCTTGTATTTCCTAAAATATTTCAGAGTGTAAATTTTTTAGTCTTGGAAATATCCCCCAAGTTTTAAAAAGCAAGTACTTTTGGGCTAACCTGCAAGGAAATAAGCCAAGGAAAACAACTTGGGCCACCGCAAACAAGGGATGTACAAGGACAGTAACTCAACAATAAACAACGTGTGCAGTCCTACCCACGTCGTCCATAGTGTCAGGTGAGACAACACGACATACTCTGTAGATATAAGCATAGACATCAAAATATAATCTGTAGATAGAAACATAGACAACATGATAAGCTCTGTAGATAGAAACATAGACAACATGATATGCTATGTAGATAGAAACATAGACAACATGATATGCTCTGTAGATAGAAACATAGACAACATGATATGCTCTGTAGATAGAAACATAGACAACATGATATGCTCTGTAGATAGAAACATAGACAACATGATATGCTCTGTAGATAGAAACATAAACAAAACGATATACTCTGTAGATAGCAAAATAGACAACACTATATAATATATAATCTTTATAAAGAGGCATAGACAATAACATATACTCTGAAGATAGAAGCATAGACAATTCGATATACTCTGTAGATAGAAACATAGACAACACGATATAGTTTGTAGATGGCAAAATAGACAAAACGATATACTCTGTAGACAGAAACATAGACAACTCGATATACTGTATAGATACGAGGATAGAAGCACAGACAATTCAATATATCTTAAAATTGTGGAACAATTTAGTTGTTTTTTAATTTATTTTTTTCCCATTCATTTAAAAATACAGTCAATATTTGAAGCAATGGACAAGAAACAATGAAAATTAAATTCGCTCACCAGATTTTGCATCAATTGTTCGGCATTTTTTGTTTTTGCATACTAAGAAAATCCCCTCGTAATGTTCCATTTTGCCATTGACCTATGAAATAAACAAAAACATAAGTTTAAATACCGAATAAACGCAATTAAGACAATGTGTTCTAACAAATTATTATTTACTCTTAAACAAAGAATTTCACTAAATAAATATATTCTCTTTAACACAGTCAAACACATTTTGAGTAGACATACAAATACATATACGTTTACGAGCACAAATAAATACACTTTTTTGTGAAAATATATAAGTACACCTTGTCTACACGTATTTAAGAACACATAGACCTATACATGGCGGCAACACATGACATACACATTTATTTTACTCCTACATAAACACAGCGCTTACACATACAGACACATTCTTAAACGCGGACATAGTTTTTGCATATACAGCTTTCAACTGCATAAATGGTATCTTTAAAGCCACGCATTTTTTGATTCCCCACACACGTTGCTGATACGCATTAGCATTGTGCTTACACATAAATATTGTGCCTACACATAAACATTCTGCTAACACATACATACATATTTATTTACACTTACAAAATTACGTTTCGCTTACAGATGATACGTGAATCCAGAAAGGGTTTAGAACACTGGCCCACATGCCGGCCATCACACAGATAATGACCAGGACGGTACATGAGTTTATGATACAGCCCATCCTAGTGCCAGCTATGATATCAACTGATCGTCTGAAATACATGAGTTTATCAATAATTTGAAAAGATAAAACGTTTATTTCTTGTATATCCATAGAATGTTATTGATAGATTATTGATGGTTGTAAAGCTGGTTGTTATGCACAGATTGTTGAAATAGTTTCGTTATGTGGAAGGTGTGAACTAAAAATCAAAATTGATAAAGTTAAAGTCAATATGTTTCATTTCTATGTGTTAAAACCCTGCTCCCGCTCTTTACGAGCCCTATGAAAAACTCTAATATAATTGAAAGATTTGACATAAACCATGAATAATCGTAGGACGCAATAATCTTTTGTATATAAGAAGCTTCTGTAATATCGTACATGAAATATCGAATAATTATAACAGTAGCAATAACAGTAACAGATGTTTCTTATCTCGCGCCCATGACTAGTTTTGATTACGTCAATAATAGAGGATTTATTTTAACTTACTTGCGTGACATAACGACTGACTGGAGAAATTCTTATCTTCATAAACAAACATTTGAGATATGGGACTTATTTGAACGGAGTAATTCATGATAACTTCTCATGTATGGTTTGTTCTACCTGAATCACCATGTTGTTATTGTGTAGTACGTCACGGGTATAGGGATGCGATCACTGAAGCACCGTGCGCACAGATAAGATTTCGGGATTAACAATAGCTTATGTTTTAATCAAAGGTGCGCATGCTTATTTTAACAACATAAAAGCATATCTCGTTATCAAATACCAGATGAATGAACTGAAATTCAAATTTCAGCGAAAGGTTAATCTCGTCTCTGAATTCTATAGAATCATCTAAGGTCTTTAGAGAGAGCTGTCATCTTTTTTATGAGGAAAATTGAAGTAGAAAATGTTCTTACTTTTACTACATCAAAGATGTTCGCTCTACAATCCCTAGATATGTCCAACTTGATATTCCACAAAAGGATCCGATAATTTAAGTGGCATTTCTTTTATAGACAGCATCAGGTGTTGACTGAATTTAGAGTAACATTCTTCTGCCCTATATAGAACCCTTTCAATAGTAACATTGATAATAGCTGCATTAGACTATCTTTGGAGCTCATCGACTTGCAAGCAAAATTACTTTTTTAAAAAGAATCATATAGAAGAAAACTGGTTGAATTTACCAGTGTTTACCTGATGTTTAGTTTTTGAACCTGAGAATATTAGCCGCTTGTACTTCAGCAGTGAATGGACCAACGTATGCCTGTAAGCAAACATTCATGAACAGTTTGACTGATGAACATTTGATATAACTAACATGATGGGATGCAGCATTTCAAAGCTAAATATCAGTGATGTCTTGAAAAAAATAGCCAGTTTCACCTATCTCACTAACTATCTCACAAACTATCTCACTAACTATCTCACTATCTTATTTTGCTGTCTAGTTTCTGTGATTTGAATATGTGCATTTAATGTCTCGTGTAACCACCATTTGTTGTTTTTTTTTGTTTTTGTTTTTTTTTGTGAAAGTCATATTCCTTCTAAAAGATTTTAGTAGATAAAATGGTTGGTTTTTCCTTTTTTTCAGTTATGCCTTCCATGCCAGTAACATGAAATGCTAATCTTAGTTTGTAAACATTTTACTAGAGCTTTCGTGCTTGTTCTGGAGTGCATGTATCGTACACATTTCGTGCTTGTTCTAGTTTGCATGTATCGTACACATTTCGTGTTTGTTCTAGTTTGCATGTATCGTACTAAATGAACATCGATGGTCACATTGCCCACAGTTAAAAAGAAAGTTCGTTAACCTCTGCATTAAAGCAATTTAAATTAGTTAAAAATAGTTTTCATCAGTAATTAAGCCCATAGCTCAAAGAAGGACTTTATCAATGACACCTTAAATTAATCGCTGAATATCTTTTAAAATGACTAAAATAATGAATCCCTTAATCCCTTAATCCCTTAATCCCTGAATGACTCCAAAAATCAAATACTGACGTAAAACAGGTTTATGATTAAAATTTTAACTCAGATCCGTTACCTAATTTCTGTGTTAAAATGACTGCATGCGAACTTGATCGAAAGCTAGTGATGTATATGACGTCATATGGAAGGGTAGAGCTTATCATCTAAGGTCATGCATTGTCCGGCTGTGGCCCCCAGAAGGACAGTACCGAGACACATGGAGTAGTAGCCCCAACCTAGGCTAGAGAATCAGACTAACAAATTAATCTCATGTGCTAACGTCTTTCACACAAACAGATGCGACACGTTCATAAATCTTCCCGTATTCCCGCCGTGTGCCCATTTTCTCTTTGCGTTTCTCTTCTTTTTTTTTAAATCGCTACTTATTCTTCTTTCTTGGTAAATTAGGTAATACAGTCGGACCTCTTTAAGTCGAACTTCCCTAAGTCGAAAACCTCCCTATATCGAATTAATTGTTAGGTCCCGGCCAAATTTTGCGCCTATTACGCCATTTTCCTTAACTCGAAAACTCCGCAAGTCAATTTTTTTTCCCGGTCCTTTGAGTTCGACTTAGGGCGATCCGACTGTATATAATGTACATTTAATGTAAATACTTGTGTTTATTCAGTTGTTTATTCAGTTGTTTATTCAGTTGTTTATTCAGTTGTTTATTCAGTTGTTTATTCAGTTGTTATGATGACTGGAATTGGCCAAAAAGTTTACTTATGCATTTATCCTTTAAGGAAGGTTTAATTTATTGTTTTAACCCCGCAAAGTCGTTTGTTTAAATTGCATTTGGTAATTTGAACGTTTTATTGCAGTACAGTTACAATTCTCTTTAACAAAATATACCCACGTGACTTCTCTGAATCCTGTTTTTTTCGGGTACTTTGATCAATGTTGGGTAAATAGCAAGGATTAAGAGACCAAAGACAGCTGAAACAAATCATAGACAATGGAACGTTAGAAATAAAGCAGTCTAAGAGTACATATTGTGATGAAAATGTTTATTTCGTATGGTGTGCATGCAAATTTTTAGAAGTATGGAATAATTCCGCTATTGAATGACAATGAAGGTATTTATTGACATTGATGGTATTTGTTGAAATTAATATTATAAACTGTGAGTGAGGTGAAGCTGGGTGATGATGCTGTACATGCTAACTCCCTAAATATGTCATCACTTGTTGTGTGCTATTGTGAGCGTCTAATGTGTACTTTCAACATTCACAAATCCTACGTCCTATTTTGTCACAAAATAGCATGATAATGTAGACTAATGCTAAGAGCCTGTATTGTGTCACCTTACTTACCTTCTACTCTACAATGTAGACTAAAGCTAAGAACCTATATTGTGTTTCACCTGACTTACCTTCAATAACGTAGATTAAAGCGAATAGTTTGTTCATACGAAAGCAGATGACACAGAGGGAGACCAGCTGAAATAATGTCATCACATCCAATGTGAAGAGCATCAACCATAAGAGATTTGTAGCGATCTTTCTAGAAGCTGGAGGAAAACAGAATTTGAAATGTTTAATGTTAGTATTAAGCGTGATCTCGGTAAATTAGTGATTGCTTTAAACGTTAGATTAGTGATACTACGATACTTGTATCCTGAGGTCAAAGCTTACAATTGTTACTGATTATCAAATGCTTTAATTTAATAGTGTTCAGACGATACTTACAAACATCAACGATATGCAAATAACATGACATTGACATATATACAAATAACAACATGACATATATACAAATAACAACATGACATATATACAAATAACAACATGACATATATACAAATAACAACATCTCTATATATATAAGACGCATTTGTTGTCTGTCTGTTCCCTAATAACTCAAGATCCAGACAACCAAATAACGTGAAATTTGGTACACGTACACAAAATTATACCGGAAGGGTTATTAAACAGTTTCGTTCCATATATATAAGATACTGGGGGCCGGGGGCCCAAAATGTAGTTTTTCCTTATATGAGCTATATAAAATAAAAATTATTGAAAATTAAGATGTAAAATAATGACGCAAAATAATAAACATTTTGGTGTCAAGATTAACAAGAAGGCAACTATCGCCATAAAATAATTGTTTTGCTATTGTTGTTGATTTGTTGTTGTTGCTTTGTTGTTGTTGCTGTTGTTGTTGTTGTTTTGTTGTTGTTTTGTTGTTGATGTTTTTGTTGTTGTTTTGTTTTTGTTGTTTTTGCTGTTGTTTTGTTTTTGTGGTTGTTTTTGTTGTTGTTGCTGTT